>CM036255.1:22957500-23157500 GCA_020698575.1 Bostrychus sinensis
GGAGCCATGGTAACGCAGCAAAAACACACACAGTAGTCACAAGTCATGCAAGAGTCTGACCCTAAACCCAAGAGAAATGAAGAATAAATACATTCCCCTACTGACATGTCAAAGAGCAAACAAAAAGAGTCAGTAAGTGCCACAGGAAAACCACAGTCTAGATTTAAAACATTATGAAAAGAGAATAACTTGAGATATGAGGAAGTACGTAAATGTTCATCACAGCAACATATGTCAGAAGACTTATAATGCAGAGTGCTGGGAGTCATAACAGACAACATAACAAAACCCCAAAAAACTCAAAAAGCAATTAAGCTGAGACAAGAAAATGAATCTTTAGCACAGCATCAGGGGTTTGGTTGTGTTAGACTGTTGTGTTATTTTCCATACAAAGTAAGCATAGCCTACATAATTCTGCCTATGTAACTCAGGTACAATGTAACAGTGAACAAAATGTAGGAATGCATGGAAGACATAAGGAAAACTTTCAAAAGCTCATGAAAAGTTTAAATCCAAATAAAAACAGTGCAATAAAGTAGGCTGCTTAATTGGCAAAAGGCCAAGTAAATAGAGCCAGATAAAGCAGTAAAAGTCAAGAGTATTATATATTGTATTGAATCATAAGTCAGTGCTGCTTTAGTTGCTTTGCTCACATTATCAGTCATTGCAGTCTACTGTTTTAATACGTCATGCCTATACCTATACCATATTGTAAACAAGAAGTGAAGTTATGTCTTCACATTTGCTAATTTCTACAAAGTGATTGAAATGTGGGAAATCCACACTGTAATCCCAGACTTGTTTGTGGTTTTGATACAATTGCTAAAACAAGTTACTGGCCTTGAGCTAGACTCCAATCACTCATCATCAGTGTTTTTAATGTGTCACACTGGGCCAAAAAAGTGAGTACTTAGGGCTGTAACAAAGTAGAGTAAAGAGTTGTTAGTTGAAAGGCTTTTGTATGAACTTTCAAAATATAAGATCTCTTTGTTTTCTCTTTTTGGTTTTGTAAGGAAATGGGGCTATGGACATGGGGCTTTAATACGAGACAAAAGGCTGCACTTTGGTCTAAGTTTTAGTTGATAAGAAAGCTATAAAATAAAGCAGTAATTAAAATAAAAATATTACTATGATCCTTGCATTGACTTTGACCGCAGATAAAGCTCCTAAATCATGCCATTTGTGTCAATACGTGTTACAAAAGCACAGACCATGATCCACTGTACATGTGCTTTAAACTCGAGCTTCATGTGGGCGGTGGCAATTTAAAGGTTAACACCATCCCCTTCCTCAACCCCCTGACCGCCCCTCCTTTTGCCGGACCTCCCACTACAAACCCCGCGCAGAGACGCACGCATTTTACATGGGTCCTTACCTGCGCAGCACATACGGCCGTAGAGATGAGCGCCCACTTCCCCGCAGGTCATTTCGTGGATGTAATTAGTGTGCCGGTAGACTATCCCGCACCACGCCGGCTCGGCAGCCCGCGGAGTCCCTTCCACCTCGGCCATGATCCCGCTGAGTTTTTGCGGTGCGTAAAAGCGAACCGCGCTGGACCTTCACTAAAACGCCCCCCAAACCCCGCTGTTTTTTTCTCTCCCGAGTTTACCCAGCCCTCCAAACTCTCCCCTCTCCTCTCTAGCTGCACATGGAAAGAAGCAGAAAAAACACAGGGTTGTCTCGGGTTGCAGGCACTTTGCCACAAGCCCAGCCCACTTTTGTTTTGTGAAGCAAAACGAGCTCCATCCTAGACACGGCTGTGCGCTGTCCTTCGTGCGTAAAAAACTAAATTAAAGCCATTACAGCGCGCTTACTTTGAGAGGGACGTCCCTGGAAAACTTCAGTCGCACACTACACGAGTCACTATTTTAGCACACACCAAGATTACATAACACTGCGAGCCCCTGAGAGCAGAGCGGGAACAGGACTGACTTGAAAACCCACCATGAGACGCACAGAGAGACATACGTTTGTTTCCATTTTATTTCTGGGTGTAACTTTTCACAGAAGCGACTCTGACTGCGCCTTTACGCGACGTTTACCCGCGCTGTAATAAATCATGCTCCTTTCACATCCACAACAGCTGTGGGTCATAAATAACTCCAGCAGAGGAGTCTGTCTTCTTTTTGCGTAGCATTGGGAAATACTTCACATTTACGACCAGGTATTGGCCAAATTTCAAAAGTAAAGGCTGCTTAAAAATCCTAACGTGACTATAAACATTTTATAGATGGCACACACAGACTGCCAAGGGCTGTTTTCAAAAGTACAAAAAAATGTAGACCTATATTAATATACACAAACAATACAAGAGGCAACAAAATTGCAAAAGTCGTTTTCACAGGTTTGGTTTTATGAGGTGTAAGGTATTTGCCACAACACAATGGCATATTATGTATCATGCACTACTCTCAACTAACCTTTCCTACTACTAAGAATCTACCAGCAACATTTAGTGATCTAAGTTGCAAAAGATAACTATATGCTTTTCAGAAAACAATAGTTACTTTACCATTGCCAAATCTCCTAAACAATCAATTAACAATAATTAAAACTAGGACACTTAACAATGACAACACCACATATAACATTTTAGGTCCTTAGTCGCTAGTCAAATGTCACCTTTGTTCAATTAGTATATACTTAAAATCTATGTCAAGAATAGTCTTTAAACTGGGTATAGTCCTATCAGTGGGAAACTTGTACTGCAGCATGTATTTTTTCTTACATTTTCAACTCTTAAAATTCCTTAAGCTTATGATGAAGCTGGAGTTCTCTTATTATAAACAAATATGAACCCTTTCCGGTCTCTGTCCCATCTGATTCATAATTTCTTGGGTTAGTCCCTACATCAAGTTTAATGCAATGTGTTGCAATCCCACTGGCAGACACTGTAGTCCTCACATAACCTCCTTTATATAAGAAGCAGTCTGAGTCTTAAAGAGAGACAAAAAGCACTCTGGGGTCTTATGTTTCTAAAACTCTATTTCCCAGTGCATTTCTTTGTCAAAAACCAACTTAATGCAGTCAATATGTGGAGCTCGCAAATGAGAGCTGAAGTCGCTGAATCATTTTAGGGCAAGAAAGTAAAGTTTTATAGTTTGCTTGTCTATGTAACTCCCCATACTGTCATGTACACAGTTTTCTACATTATACCACATTTTTTTCTGATCTGATGTTTAATTAAAGTCAATGATAGGACAGTGATTTTGTCTAAATCTCTGTCAGATTATACATAGAGTGCATTTAGTTATTCACGATACAGACATAGAATTTGTTGATATCGTGATAAATAAATTTGCAAAATATTGTGCAGCCATAGTTGGGATGCATCCTTTTTATATCTTTAAATAAACAACCACGCTCAAATGAACCAGGGGATTATTATTATTGTTATAGACTCTGATAGCTACTAATTTTACAAACAGCATCATCTAGACTTTACCTTATGCGCCAGAGAGATGTAGGCACAGGTTTCTGGGTCTCAAAAACTTCTACCAGACCATAACTACTGCTAACAGCACAATTGTGTACCGTATATAACACACAACAAGTCAATATGTTTTTGTTTACTGCGGGGCATGTAGGGACACAGTGGGCGTGTGTTGTTCTCCAGCTCTGGCACCTTTCACTAATGTTTTTTACAACTCTCTCTCATAGCTTCCTTTCATCAGCATCTGTTATTACCACAGGAAAAGTGACTCACAGTTGCATGTGATGAGCCAAAGCCTGAATCTAGCCCTTTATTGTATGTGCCTTGTGGTTTTGTAGCCACCGTCGCTGTCTATGGGCCCCTGCATCGGTGCTAAGACCAGATTTGGGTGTGGCTTCCTACTTGGATCAAACTCACTCTAGTGTTAAGTCCATGTTTGTGAATCCGGCTCTTTTAAGTTTTCAGGCAGCTGCTTTCTAAATTGTCTGTAGGGATTTCAAACAAAAAGACCCATTGTATTCAAGGACACAAGCAAAGACATATTATACCCATGATGGAGATATAATGCCTCTTACTATTCAGTGAAAATGAGGTGATTTTGGCAACACTTTTTGATATGATAGAACTGGATTTAGGCACATGGCTGTATGCAGCTATGAGGTCCATGACGTCTGCACCTCTGTATTTTTTTCCTCCATATTTTCATTAATGTCCAGGATTATGTCCTTGTTTAGACTTGGCATATCCCGAGGGTACAAGGTGTTTGTTTTTATTTTATTGTATTTATTTATTTCTAATATAATTAATTAGTCCTAACCATTCTTTTAAGTGTGAAAAAGGCGAGTGCATTCTCTGCTATAAATACTGTCCAATGACACATCACACTGATTTTTTCTAATGACAGACAAATACAAGGGTATCTTTGCTCCTCTGCCTCGGGTTAAGCAGCTTTGTTGGATCTCAGTATTTTGAAAATTCTGAGTACGGCCCTGGACAAGCAATCGTAAAAACACGCTACTGAGTTAGTTCCTACAGAGAGTTAGACAATATATGGGCAGAAGTTGGTTGATATAATCTTTAGTAACCCAATACATTCTCCTTCAGTCTTTCTCTCACCAAAAACATGTAGGTATAGGTTACAGTAGGAGACAGTAGAGAATAAAAATCTAGACCTGCAGGATTATGGCCAGTAAGCATTGTCAGTAAGACTCTACTTTGGGCTTGAGGAGAGGAGAATCCAGGACAATGGCAAGTTAATCACATAAAACAGGCCAAATGTCACTCATCAAATGCCATAAAGTTTTTGCAATACAAGCAGTTCTTTGCTATTTGGATATATGCTGATATACAAGGATGCTGAGCAGCGTTTTTTCATAATAAACAGACTCCTCCCTGTACACTCACACACACATAATACAGACAAACATTCACAGAAACGTGAGTGGTGGATAATAAAATGCCTATGTCCTATGAACTGACAAGGATATATGGATTTTTATGACATACATTTATTTATTGAACTATTTTTTGAATGCACTGCAATGAACTGATGAGTATTTCATTTAATTGTGTGTGAAATGACAATGAAGTTTAATGCAAAGTTAAAAATAAAGGCAGTCAATGAGCATAACCAGGCGTGGATATGTGTAGACTTAAACCTGCTAAGCTCTGGGGACACGTGTCCCAATGACTCAATCTAAACATGGCTAAGATTGATTTGAAGTCCCATGCCAGACCCGGGACCTCTGTGAAGGAAAGTCTGAGACCTCCCCAGATTTGTTATGTCCGTATCCAGGAAACACAGACCACCGCCCCCAGTGTCAGGTTTAGCCACATTAACTCCTCATGAGCGACGCCACAAGAGCTTTTTTTAAACCAAGCACTGGGCAAAATCCCTTTTACCCACTTTCACCTTCAAAGTGAAAGGCACCTTCAAACTACAGCACCTTGTTTAGGCCTGGTTTAGATTTGGTTTAGTCCTGGGTTAGACCTGATTTAGCTCTACTTTAGGGTTAGTTTAATCCTTATTTAGATCTGGTTTAGACCTGGTGTAGTCCTGGTTTTGATCTTGTTTTGGTCTGGTTTAGTTTGGGTTTAGACTTGGTTTAGACAAAGGCACCTTGTAGCTACAGCAAACCACATTGTCTACCACTTAGTCCTGGCTTAGCCCTGGTTTAGCCCTGGTTTAGCCCTGGTTTAGCCCTGGTTTAGTCCTGGTTTGGCCCTGGTTTAGTCCTGGTTTAGACAGAGAAAGCTTGTATCTACTGTATATACTGTCCCAGCTCCACAAGTTTGTCAATATGTCTGCCATGTGACTCTGCAGATCGCTGACTGACTTTGTAAACAATAAGAGCGTTTGCAGCTGGTTGAATCAATAAAACTCCTCCCCCGCTGTTAAAAATGCATCATTAAATCTAGATGGAAGAATCCGATCCATTGGCCCGGTGCGGGCCGAGGGGTGTAGACTCTGACTGCAGTGCGGCAGGTTCAGAAGCGAAAGTGGATCGGTCCAAAGGCAGAGCCCACTGATATTGACTGAAGGCAGTGACAGTGCACAGTCTGGTTTCCCAATATTTACCCGCCACGTTTACTGGTCCAACAACTCTGTCATGTAACAAATGTTTGAGTAAAGTCTGTAGATTAACAACCATAAGATGGTCATTGACAATTTGCGTAGACAAAACAAAAATGTAGCTATGGTTTAGACCTGGTTTAGACTCACTTTCACCTTCTGTAAAAGCACCTTGTAGCTACAGCAATCTATACAGTCCAAGTGAGTCAACATGCCGGCCATGTGACTCTGTTGACTGGCAATTTAAACAATGAGGGCAGTGGTTCTCAAACTGTGGTACGGATGCTGCTGGTGATACGCTGGGACTCAGGAGGAGGTACTCAGGAGTTCAAGTCATAATGTACAGTAGTGAAGTAGACCATTTAGGTCCAAGTTTAGACCTAGTTTAAACCTGTTTTATACCTGGTTTACACATGCTTTAGACCTGGTTTGGGATTTTTTTAGTCCTAGCTTAGACCTAGTTTAGAACTGTTTTAGACCTGGTTTTATCCTAGTTTAGACCTGGTATAGACCTAGCTTAAGCCTGTTTAAGACCTGGTTTAGTCCTGGTTTAAACCTGGTTTAGACTAGACAGATTTTTGCTTTATAATTTTAAACACTATAAATAGGCCTTCACTTCAGAGATATTCCTTTGATAAGCCGTCCTTGCCCTCCTCATCTGTCGTAACAGCCTTGCTCTTGTTCTGAAGATACTTATTTACTCAAGGTGTGTCATCTCAGACGCTCTTTAAGGAAACCGCACAAATGAAAAACATGTAACTCTATAGTCCTGTGCATGTATTAATCATTTTAGCAGCAACATTTGGTCTTGTAGCTAGATGCAACAAGCTCTGAGACTTTATTCTAATATTGAAGCGGGCATCATTTGACACTTTTTTTTTTTTTTAAATATTTACAGTTTAGGAGAATTGTCATTGTACTACAACTACAATGGGTACAAATACTACTACTAGTACTGCTGCAAAATCTGCTTTATTGTACAAATGTCATTCACAACAGTCATTGCACATTTCTAGCTCATGTTTTTAAAGTTTAATCTACCGAGAGACATATAAAGCCCATTTTAAATCTAGGTATATAGCCAAGAGTCATTTTTAATAACCATCCATTAACAGCTATTAAAACACTACTTCTATTTAAACTGTTGTACAATAGTTTTGGCCTCTGCACACCTCTAACCAGTCAGAGATATTTCCCTGTAATTTGCATGAGGGAGTGTCTCTAACAAAAGCACGTTTGACAGCCGCCATTGTGAGAGTCGTATCAACACTGAGCTTAGCCTGTAGGTGTGTCTAAATGACATTTAATGGCCACGATGCCTTCAGGTAACCTTCAGGCAACGCAGCGTCTGTAATGACTGTAGTGATGCAGTTAAAATACCTCGAGAAAACCAGATGGGCCAGGAAATTACTTCAGGAATAACCAGAAAGTATAAGGAAAGTCATTGGGAGCTAAAGTCTGCAGGGTTAAAACTGTCAGTGAAGACTTAACGGGGAGGGTCCGGCTAAAATGGACCAAGTCAAAGGTCAACTGAACAGGTTTTAGGCTACAATTAGCACAGTACAGTAAGTTAAGTTTTCATTATGGCCACACACAGGCCTCTGAATTAACAACCAACTATGGCTTCATGATATGATAAAATAAAATATGCAGAAACCAAAGGACTTGCAATACTTTTATCCATTCAAAGTGAAAGTAAATGTTTAATTTTATTAGCTTTGCAAAAATATTATCATGTACAGGTCTGGTTAAACAACTGTTATTAGATTAATTGTCAAAAGTAATAAACTGAACATACAAGAGAAAAAAGTATAGATTTAACCATAGGTTTTTGGTTACCTTCTTTGAACTCTGGTGTGAAAAAAACAGCCAGAAAGACTGATATCTATGTCCAGAATAGCACTACTAAATTATGTTAAAATAACACACACACACACAAAAAAAAAAAAAAAAAAAAAAGACCAAACCTATATAAAAACATACTAAAACAGACCAGTTATTATGTTACTGTGATACCATTGTACAACAACCAACATATGCGTTTGCAGGCTGGATCTCTAAAATCAAACGCATAGATCTGGCCACAGACAGATGCTGACTTGAGTTGCACCTCCAAGCTCTGAGCCAACAACTGGGAAACCTCCACCCCTGACGTCACCAGACATCCCCCGGCACTCACAGGGTTAACCATGTCCCAGCAAACCGCAGGAAACTGAGACAGAGGCAGCAGAGGGGCGGGTGAGGCGGAGCGTGCAAACTTTACAGGACGAGACCAGAGCGCAGAGGACAACCAGCAACAAAACTACGCAAAGAAAAGGCATTTTAAACTTTTTTTCTCCCCTTCTGTTTGGGCCTACCTTGCTTCTTGCGGACTCGCCACTGCCACGCGATGAGCAGCGTCAGAATGTGGCCCACAACCACCAGGGTTGGGAACACATGTCCAGGGGGGCCGGTCGGCATCGGGCCTGGTTCAAGAGTGGAGAGTCCCGGGACGCGAGAGCCAGGTGGGAGGAGGGAGGGAGGAGAGATGGGGTGAAAGGTGACAGACGGAACGGAACGGGACGGGGGGGCGTGTGATCCTCCTGGAGCGGGACGGAGTAGGGGGGGAGCAGCAGCGCCTTTAGGGGTGTGGTGTCATCCCAGAGTTAAATACGGGAGCCAAAGTTATCCGTGACTTTTTTACGACAGGCGAGAAGCGAAGAGCAGCCCTCCCTTCTCCGGCTCCGTGACTCACTGTGGCACAACAGGACCAGCGCTCCCTCCCACTCTCGACTCCTGTTTCACTGCAACTAACGCGCGCTGTGGCTTTTTCCAGTCACTTTTCCTTCTTCTTTCTGCTTCTTCTCAAAGTTTTCTCTTTACTGTCTTAAGTAAGTCCAATGGCGATCCCTTTTTTCACTGAGCAAACAGCTGTCTTTTATTAGGGCTAGTTATGAGAAGTACAAATCCTCTCTGACGTTTTCCAATGACTTTTCCTTGTTCTTTTTAAGTCCAATGGCAATCCCCTTTAATAACTGAGCCTAAACTCCAACTGGTAGCAACTCTTTGTCTTTTTCCAACTTTTCCTTCCTGTCTGTCTCATGCTATTCCTTAAAGTCCTTACTGCCTAAAACAAGTTCAGTGGCAACCCCCTTCTTTATTTAGCAGACACATTTTCTTCCGTGACTGCAACCTCACTGCAGAAGTTGAGTGTTCTTTATTTTTCCATATTACTGTACTTTTACATCCTCCAGAAGTCAGCACAAGTCCACCCATGCTGCTTTTTATCCTATTGTCTAAAATGGTCAAAAATGAGGGTCATAAATCCAGAAAAAATAATGAAAAATACAGGCTTAGAAATATGGTGATAAGAAAGAAAAATACAATGCTACAAAAGTACTATGGTATAAGAAAAAATGAACAAAAGTATGACAAGAACATAATAAAAGTTGCATTTAGGTGTAGTTAAATAGCACTAGAAAGTTAGACCACAAACACTAAATGCTAAAGTATGCTAAATCAGACCAGAAATTTAGGTTGCCATAAGTTTCCCCTAAAAAAACAACTTGTAAACAAACAAACTTGGTCTAAACCCTGTCTTTCTCATTTAGCCGACAGCTCTCCTCCGTTGCTGCTGCACCCTATCTGCATTGGTTAATAATATATGAGGCTTGCTTTGTGAGACGCTCGAACACAACACACTTCAGCAGGTCAGAACTGATAAACCTCGATCCACGTTCAACCACAAGTGTCAAAGTTTCCTCCATACATTTTCCATTCACTTTACGAGCTGCATACTTCAAGACCAACCCCCGCTTTTTTCTTTTTTTTAAACCATTTCTCTCTCCCACTCATTCACTATCAATTCATTATATAACTTCACTGTGCGCTTTTCCTAATTGCTTCCTTGTGTTTGGACAGCGCTGGTAGCATATTTCAAGCTTCCCAGAAACCAACTTTGCTGCATGCTTCTGACCGCCGTCTGGTTTAAAATCTCCACTGCTTCGTCTTATAAAACTTTAAATCATAGACCAGTGCTATTTTCCCCTCCGATGCAAAACCTGTTATTAAACTAAGTCAGCAAGACGCCTTAAATGAAAATGTCTCTACATCAGTTGTCAGTGCTGCTCTGAACAATGTTTCTTAGTCACGCCTGACTCGTCTTTCAGCAGTAATTAAGCTAATGTCTTTTCTGTTTGACTTTTTTTTTTTACATCACACATAGTTAAACCTTGCCTTGCATACCACTTAGATTACATTAACTTAATATTTGATATTTGATGATATTTTAGGCAGCAGTTGGGCAGGAGGAGATAGTCTAGTATAATAAATATTTGTAAAAGAGGGTCTATGAGATGTACTGTAGTCTCAAAGTGTGTGTGAATGATATGTATTTAGTGATACATACTTAACTTATTCCCATATGTAAATGCCAGCTCACTCCCAGTTTGGAGAGGCAGACAGGAGCAATATCACATGATTTGTGTAATGTATGGCTTATATTATAGAGCCATGATGCAAAATTTCAATAAGAAAATAAATATTTTAAAGTAAAAAAACTGCATTCCTTTCAAGTTTATGATTACATGCATTTTATATGATACTAATACTACTACTGCTACTACTACTACTAATCATAATAATAATTGCTCTTTTTTCCATTATACCATAACTCATTCAGTTTTCAGTCACATTGTGGTGGTGAGCTACTAAGCCACAATCTGTGCCTGTGGCCCCTACAAACACCACCAAACACAGTCACACTGATGCATTCACACATAAGGTGCGTTAAGTGTCTTACCCAGACATGACAGTACACAGTAACCTTCAGGTTAGTGGGCAAACGTCTCTGCCAGTTGAGCTACTGGTGCCCCACTGAGCTACTGCTGCCCCATAATTATTCAGCTACCTCCATTTCTGTTCCTGGTGTATGCACTCACAGATCATGCCACTCCCCATTAAAAACAGATACGAACAGCTGAACCAAAATGTGGACCAATTCTGAGCAACATATATTGTGTGGATTAATACTTAACTTAATACTTTAAGTTTCAAATGGTAAATCCTTACAGGCCTAATTGCTCTTATCTTCTTCTCCAAACTGGGAGTGCCCAAGCAACTCCCTTCTGTAGAGAACAAACTATCTATCAAAATACTCAACTATGCCATGAATGTCTGGCATTTAGAGGAACAAGACTCTCTGGCTTTTATCCGGCTTGGGAAATGTGTGGCCCTTTGTTTTATTGTTTTAAATTGAATTAGGCTTTATAATTGAATTGAACTGTATGTATTGCATTGTACATTGCTTTTTTCCATTCATCTGTCATTTTAATTGTCAGAAATCATTTTACATGTATTTATTTTGTGCCCATATTTACTCTGCCACACACATACAAGCCACATGACCTGCTGCCATTGTGCTTTTTATGGCTGTTTCCTCATTCCTCTCTCTGCTAGTGACACCTTCTGTTCACCTTGTCATGACTCAACCTTTGTTTGTAAAATGTGTACAGTATGTATTTGCAAAAGTTGACTAGATTTTGTTGCTTTCATGGTTAGATCTATGCAATATTACGGGTCAGTTTAAATAAAGGTTATAAAGTGAGACCAAGAATGTAATGTTGCAGAAGTCAAAATGCCATGGAAGAGTTAGTAACATGATAAGCGTCATCTAAAAAATGCAAAACAGTGGCTTAAACAACAAAGAGACCTGAAGGTTGTTGGACTGGAGGCCAAACGACTGGTGTTTGTGTCTGAGGACGTGGTGCGGGTGGATGAAAGCAGAGAAACCCAACACCAGACCTGGGCCTGGCAGAGTCTGTGACATCTGCCAACCGTAAAACAGAAATAAACAGAGCAACCTTGACACCAGGTAACTGCAGTGTAGAGAGGGAAAATAACCAGATACTTATACTAGAGTAATAAGCACAGTGAGTACATACTGTATAGTAAAATGTATGCTCTGGGTACATTTTTAAAACATACTTCTATGAGCATGTTTTTGGCGGAAATTTTACTTCAAAATATCTCTAGATAAGTGAAAGTATTTTTACTTGTGGTAAGATGGGTAGAGTGCCTCTGAAACAGAATGGGCGACATAGTAGTAGTAGCAGAACTGGTATTAGTAGTAATAGCAGTTGTAGTAACAGTAGTGGTGGTGGTAGTAGTATAATAGTAGTTGTGGTACTAATTGTAGTAGTGGGAGTATTAACAGTAGTTGTTGTACTAGTAGCCGGAGTAGTAGGAGTAACTTTTGTAGCATTAGTAGTAGTAGATTTGTAGTAGTAATCACAGTTGTAGTAGCAGTAGTGACAGTTGTGGTGTAGTAGTAGTAGTATTAGTAGTTATTGTAGTACTGGTTGTAGTAAGGGGAGTAGTAGGAGTTACTTAGTTGCAGCATTAGTAGATTTGTAGTAGTAATAGCAGTTGTAGTGGCAGTAGTGGTAGTAGTATAGTAGTAGTTGTTGTCACTGCAGTAGTGGGAGTATTGGGAGTCATTTTTGTATTAATAGCATTAGTAATAGTACTAGTACATTTGTAGTCTTAATACCAGGTATGCAATAACAAAAAACAACTTTCAAAAGTACTTTAACCTTGTCATTCATACTTGACAATAGTTTTCAATACATTTTTGAGTAACATTTTGCTGTTACTTCTACTTGAGTAATAATATTTTGCAGTAATAGTACATTTACTTGAGTACAGATGCTGGGTACTTCTACCCCCTCTGCTGCAGTATTACTTCACATGGCACACAGTTTTCAACTTTCCTAATAACGAAACAAAGAAGAAAAGCCTCATTGTGCCCCAAGTGACGCAAACGCCATCTTTTTATGACCTAGGTTTCAAAATATCACCAAATCCCGAGTGTATCACAAACTGGGCAACTCTGAATCACAGACAATTAGTTACAGGACGTCCCAGAGCTGAAGGGGGGCTAGAACCACTGGCGCAGATCCACTAATGCTTGCTGCTGTTGTGGGAGGAGTCAGCCCACTCCCACTTTCCGTGTCTCTCTCCTCCTTTTCACATGTGTTTCGCTCAATGATTCCCATACTGTGATGTGCGTGCTTTGCATACCCACACGTCGACCGTATGACCAATAACACAGCAGTACAAGATGGAAAAGTTTGTAGCAAAAATATACAACGAAAGTGAAATTTAAAAGACATAAGGAGAAATAGAGGAACAGCATGGTGCTTGTAATGAATGGGGTTTTGAGAGATTGAAGAAGTGGTATCCAGACCGCAAATAATGTGGCACAAAGTAGGAATTACACCAAAAATAAGCTAAATCCTGGACAAGCATCCCCTCATACACTGATACAGACATTAAAATGACAGACATAAGACTGTTTTATAAATCTTGAGCTTACCGTACGGCTCTCCGGTGCAGAGGCAGCAGCACAGATCCATCTCCTCCTACCGTCTCCACAACTTTAGAAAGAAAAACCGAACTGCCAGAAGTCTTAGACCTGACCTCCCGACATTATGTTCAAATCTGAACCAGGGGGGCGTGCTGACGAAAAAAAAAAAAAAAAAAAAAAACAGCACGGGAGGAAGAGAGGAAAAAACACAAGAGCAGAGCAGGAGATTTGGGGAAGTTAAAAGTTTAGACAGCGCTGTGAGTTTGGGGGACTTTGCAAGACTTCTTTCCTCTCAGTGGAAATGGCATGTAGTACTGGCAGCTGTAGTAGTGGTAAAAAAATTTTTGCAGTAACTCCCTAAGACACTTTTTCTGATTTTGGACAAAGAGCGGAAAATGCGGTTTAATGCCAGCACGCTGTTTTAACAAAGGGCTGCTCTGTGGAAGTCATACAAAAAAAAGTGCAGAGAGGACAATTACAGTCCACAGGATATAAAGCGCACAGGGAGCTAAAGGATTTATATTATTTCTGTTATATAATAAGCTCCCAATAAGTTTCCAATGAATAATTCACATAATGTAAGGAAATTACAAAATGCATTGGGGTAACTACGGACAGTCTATGCACATTTTAAGGGACAACTGGGAAAGTGGGACATAAAACATGGCCCAGAATTTTGTAAAATTGGTCAAGATATTTAAGAAGATAAAACTTAGTCCTGACAGCAACAAACTGTGAGCACATACCGAGTTTGAAGACGCAGACAGGAGCAATGACACAGGGGCGATGAAAACATAATTTTAAAACATCTACACATTACATTTAGTAAGATAGGGAAGGATTTTCTCCCTATTACACCATCGTAATGCATTAAAAATATGTAATTACCACTGAACCAATGATAGCTGCTGAAATAAATATTTTTAAGTAGACATAACTTCTTATTCAAGACCAAAACATAACTATTTATAGGCTAATATTCATTCTTTGCATAACATGAATAGTCAACAGCTTTAATACTGCATATTGTAGTTCTGCACAATGTTCTCTTTTAGCAATTCATTCTTTTTCGTGTTTTATGCCTTTTACCTTTAGCAAATGGCCAGATCTGTTTCAAAGGCCTTCTGTTTAACATATGCACATTAGGCCTATAGATAAACAGTACATAGACAGTGCATATTTCCATACAGTATAACCATACAGTGGTGTTATCTCCGGCATGCAGCAGCACAGATGCTTCAACCCACACAGGCCTGCTTTACATTAAACAGAGTACAGTCCTGTCCCGGGACAGACTGAAGGTATCAGAGAGGGTCCTATATCATAACTGTACCCCTTATACCAAACACTAACTACAGTCTGGGAGTCCTGCTTCTGCTTCAGTGGAAACTTTTTAGATGTAATATTGTTTTGCACTTCTGGGCCACCATACAAGTGATTGTCAAACTCTACATCAGGACTAAACCAGGTCTAAACAAGTACTAAACCAGGTCCACTAAACCAGGACGTAACCAGAACAAACCAGGTCTAAGCCAGGACTAAACCAGGTCTAAACCACCACTAAACCAGGGCTAAACCAGGACATAAACAGGACATAACCAGGTCTAAACCAGTGCTAAACCAGAGCTAAACCAGGACATTACCAGTACTAAACAACCAGATATGAACCAGGTCTAAACCAGGACTAACGGTCTAAACAACAGCCTCTAAACTAAACAAAATGAAAACTGCAAAAGACTCCTGCGTACCACGAGAAGTACTCATCCCACAGTTTGAGAACCACAGTCTTATTTTAACAGAACAAATAAACACTTTACAGACAGACAATCCACTGAAATAACAATGTTCCCACCTGTTGCCACACATTGCACCAGTTAAAGGATGTGAAGCTGCCACACCCAAAACCTCACCTGCCCCATCCTCTTTGGTCCAAACCATCCCATTAAAAACTACATCTACACTGACACCTTTTGGTTAAAGTCTGAAGCAACAACAAAGCGCGCCTACCTTGACCGTGCTGAATCAAAATCTCCATGCAGTCTTTGTAATTCGACTCCATTTTGTCTTTGTCTTTCTTGCATTACATGAGAAAAATGACTGTGCATCTATCCGGTGCAGAGTGGGCTTCCTAAATGTTCAGGTTTGGGTTAAATGTAGCCTGTGTGGGGCAGTGAAAAGAAGGATTTTGGATGCCATTGGCCTCTTTTTTCTGGGCATGAGCAAGAAAAGCTGTGTGCAGTTAAATTGGAGTCACATTTGCCAGTCTCTGCTTAGTCATATTTCTGGTCTGAAGATGGAAAAATCTTCCTGCAGCCTACGTGTTGAGGTGAAGCAGGACTGTTTTTTTCTGGCAAATGCACTTAGTGGTAAAATAATTATGAGGAATGCAGATAATTGAATGAACTAAAATGAGCTTCAAATGTTTTTTATTTTATACTTTTGATGTGCTACTGTAATGGTTCACAGAAGTAGGATTTCTATAATGAAGTCTATGGTTCAGATCCTGTTAGTCCCAGCAGGTGGCAGAGTTGCGCCCGGTCCAGTCAGGGGCAAACAGTGGCATATGTAAAGTTATTTTAAATGCATTAGAAAAACATTTACAGTACTGTGCAAACACTTTAGTGAAGTGTGAAAAATGCTAATTACTAAGAGTGCTTTAATGAATGCAGAAATTATTTTTGTTATAAATATTTCAGGAGAGGTCAATTACGGGCCAAGGACAAAATTATTATTTTAGTGTGGGTCCATTGATCCATTGATTCTGTAACGTTTTGAGATACAAACCCAAGACATTTAACTCACTAAAAGAACAGATTTTAGTAGGTTTTGTGGAAAAAGCATTTACCCCTGAACTAAAAGACTCCAATTTTGGGGACTATATCTTTACCACTGCAAGATAGAACCAGTGCCTTGAAGAGTCTCTAGCTATATTTAGGGATAGGTAACTTAATCATTCCTAGCAATTAACTGTATAGGGACACATTAAGGTTTGGAGAAGCAGACGGGAGCAATGAAACAGGCTTTGCAGAGTAAGTAGGACAATTTCACACCAACACATTTCACAACAACTAACAAGACTTTTACATTTGCAAACAAAGTCAACTTGACATTAATAACACTGATCTCCAAACTGCAGGTTGGAGGGTCGGGCTTAGCTGTGTGGAAAGATTAGCAATGATCAGATTATTTTGAACTGCATAAGTTTAAAGTAAAACACGCTATTTTTACAAGAAATAGCTGGCAAAACCTACGAGTGGAAACAATTTGGTGCCTGTTAAAAAGTGATATTTTATGGACAAAATAAAGGTTTAAAATCACTCTATGTTGTTACACAGTGGGCTACCTCTGTTACAAGAAAGAAGAATATACTTTTTGGTATCCTGTTCCCTAGGGGTGTTGAAAAAAATAATTTCTGAATCAATTGAGATTCTATTCCTTGAATGAAATCGAATAGTTTCAAAATTCTCAAAATTGATTTTTAAATGACAATTAATTCAGCCTTCACTGTTCTTAACCTGATCATTTAAATTTATACAGAACTGCGGATTTTTTTTTACATTGTCTTCATTCTTGGCAACACCACCATTTATTTTACAACTCTACAGATGTGTGCTAGCTCACTATGTTAGATTTACTGTCACTTTATAACAATATATTTTTTATGTTGTTATACATGTATTTTACTTGATCTTTACACCTCATGTCATGACATCCAGTTCCCATGTTCTGATGTTTGCATGTCTATTCCTTAAGCCCTTCCCAATCTATTCCAGATGCCCTGTATATAAATCATATTGCTTTATTTCCTCTTCCTCTTTTGCCATTAGTAAAGGTCAATCAGTTCGTCCAGTGTCATCCTTTCAAATTTCCTTTTAATTTTTTATACAGTTTTGTGATCCCAGTTTAAAATGTGTCCAGACTACTACTTTATTAGTTATTATTAACATTAAATCAAATACAAAACATTGGAAAAACTCAAAAACTATAAACCTGGGATGCTCTGCAGGTCCAACATGACTGGAGATCATGGCACTGAATAGGAATAGACCCATTTATTAGTAAACACAATCAGGGCCGTACACAGGATTTTAGAAATACTGAGGTCCAAGTTTAGACCTGGTTTGGTCCTTTGACTTGGTTTAGTCCTGTCTTTTTCCTAAATACATAAGTCTTGGTTTAGACTATTTTTTTTTGTGTCTTGGTTTAGCCCTATAATCCTGGTTTAGACCTGGTTTGGTCTTGGTTTAGTCCTGGTTTAGTCCTTGTTTAGACCTGGTTTAGACCGGGTTTTGTCCTGGTTTTGTCCTTGTTTAAACCTGGTTTAGTCCTGATTTAGACTTGACTTAGTTCTGTCTTTTTCCTAAATAAGGTTTAGACCTGGATTAATCCTGGTTTATTCCTCATTTAGATCTGGTTTAACCCTGGCTCAACTCTGGTTTAACCCTGGTTTAGTCCTGGTTTATATCTGGTTCAGTCTAGTAATAGAAAAATACCGAGGTCCGGACCTCTGTGACCTCTATGGTGCGTACGGCCATGAACACTATCCAGGACATGTGTGTAATGTCAGTATCTTGGAAGAGAACATAAGCTACAGTGGTGTATTGATACTTAGCCATTTTATTTAATTGAGCTATTGGTGCTACAGTAATGAGATTTCCATTAATTATAAAACTTTATTAATCTTTCTTTCAAGTTTGCGCTTATCTGAGTTTTATTTTCTAATGAAATAAAGCTATTGGTTTACAACTACCTTCAGTGAACCACTGAAGCTATTTAAATGTGGGGCTTGATGCATAATTACTTTACAGATGAATTTCCTGTTGAGATGAAATTCAGCTTGATTTAAAGATTAATGCCAAATGCAACGGCAGCTTGCGTGTAGAAGGTAATAAGGATGAACAACCAATAAACAGCCAGCACACCAAGACTGTACAAATAGACTCTTTGTGTATTTAAGTCACAACACTGTCCAATAAAATGTCCTAGGCCTCTGTTATGGTCCATATTTTGTGTATTTTGGAGAATAGTAAACTAATGCTGAGTGAGCAGTGGAAGCTTTTAACCCACGTTGGACCACAGAGTGAACCAACACAGGAAAATTCAACGGAAAACATCTTTGCTTCAAGACAAGAAAACAATTGTACCTGTGTTTCACATAGAGCTATTCAACCTCCACACCAAACAGCAACACAAGGAGGAGGAGGTCCTAGTGGCTATAAAACTAAAGACAAAGAAAATGCACCACAGGGTCAATGTTTGGAGGTTTCAGATTCATTTTTCCAGAGTTAAAAAACAATGCAACGTACTGATATGACCGCAGTAAATTAGAGAAATTAGTTGAATAATATATGAGATTATGAAGCTATTATTTTGACGAGGCAGTTAGTGTGCTGCTGCTTTCCTGGAATGATGCAAATATCATTAAAATAAATTTGTGAATAAATACATAACACAGAAAAGAATCTATGGAAACTGAGCCCAAAAGAAGGCTAATAACCATATTAATGTAATATGTTTGGCCTCACCGCCTGTGTCTGTGTGTACTCCAAGTTACTCATTGTGATAAGTAAAGATGTGACTGATAACTTGACATCTTATATTAAAAATATATAAAAACTACTGTGCTTTGGCCGGTAGGCAAACAGTCATTCTGATGTTACAGAGAGCTTCATATTTAGTAAAAAAACATCTGGCAGTGCTGCTCTGTTCTGCGTTGTCGCTGGTGTAATAAATTTATCATCTGCAAACTGTTCACTGTTCCCCAAATGAACATCACCTTTGGCCTGTTTGTCACTGTGAGAGCAATAATGAATAAATGAGAACCAGACTGAGGCCCAACCGGGAGCAATGTTTCTGCACAAATAACTGGAAAAACAGCATTCATACTGTATTAATACGAGAGAGCCAACGAGGGCAGAGATTAGAGGTCTTATAGTGAGAAACATCATATTTCAAAAAGAGAGCTCGATAACTGATGTCCAAAAGAAAACAAAGATAGTGTTTATTAGCAACAGCTGTTTTTGTATGCTTTCTGAAACTTTTACTTTTAGGACAAATATTACTGTTTATTTAGGTGCATTTAAAAAAAATCTCTGTTATTATATAAATACTTTTTGACCTCAGTGGCAAAGTGAGTAGTAGTAGCAGCAGCAGTAGTCATTTGTAGCAGCAGTAATAGTAGCTCTAATAGTAGGAGTAGTAAGGGTAGCAGTCAGTATTTTCTATTTAAGTCAATTTCCCGCTGAGTATGTTTTTACCATACTTTTACTCAAGTAACAGTTTTGCAGAGTACTTATATTTCCTCATGAGTAATATTATTTTGACGTAACGGTACTTTTACTTGGAATTTAGATTCCACTTCCAAGTCCTTTAAATAGTATAAATATGAGTATGGAAGTCATGTTGGTGATTCACATACTTCATTTGGCATAGATTTTATGCCAGATGCCCTTCCTGACACCTCTTTCTTGATTTATGCAGAATTGAGCACACTGGCTGTGATCCTTGTGGCTGGATTATGAGTATGCTAAATCCAGTAAAGTGCTAAAGCAACAGATTATAAGTTTACAAATAAAATATCTTTACATTCCTTATTCGTTTTTCTCATCTGTGACTGATAACATTTGGATGCCACTCTCAGTTAGCACCCATTAAAGCTGAGCCATCACTGCATGCTTTTATTTTGACAAGGCAGTTGATGCTATGCCATTTTCTCTGGTATGTTGCTAATGACATTAAAATTAAATGTTGACTAAATAAATATGTGAGAATAAATCACAGATCATGAACATAAAGTGTAAATGCTGTCTTTGTAGATTTAGTGAAGCCATATGCGTGCGCAGACAGAAAACACAGGAGTATCTGGGGGTTATGTGGAGTGAAGCTAGGGGCGTGGGCTGGGTCCATGTGCTCCCCATTACCTGTACCATGGCCCTAAATCAAACAGAAGAGCAGCGCCAGCAGACTTCTGTTTACAGCCAAACACAGATGGAGGAAAACTCTGCGTCAGAGATTTACTGCACACCTTACTCTACCAGAATTAAAATACTACTACATACTACTAATAACTGATTGGCAATCGTGTCCACTGGGATATTACTCCACTGCTCAGAGGTGGAAGAGGTACACTAAATCTAAACTCACTTACGTGAGTTTGATGAGGCCCTGGACAAAACCTCTACAGTGGAGGCCCCCCATATGTATAATTGAACTACGAAGGCTAATTTTGGCATGCCTTGACCCTGAGGCCCAGGACTACTACAACATAAATCAGGCTCAAACTCAGGACCTTGCTACACACTCTGCAACTAAGGTAAAAAAGTAATATGTTCACCTATGACTCGACTTGGACTTGAAACTAATATTTTCTTTCAGTTTTTCCCCTTTCAATAGTACCTTTTCAAAAATATACTCAAAAAGTATATTTTCTTAAAAAACTACATAACATTATCTTTTCTTTTTGGCACGACAGACACAATTATGCTTTAGAGACATAGATCTGTATTCTGCAGAATAACTTCTGAAGGATCTTGTCTTAATCTCCCAGTGCAGTGCTTTGTTTTTCTCTTCTGGAGCCAAAATGCTGTTTACAACTTGAGTGCATCAATCTTTGTTCTGATCAAATTCCAGAGGTTTTTCATCCGCTCTGGCCTCTGAGGAAGCTGCATAGTTTTCAACACAAATATGAGTCAGACCAAACCAGGCTAGATAATACTGTATGTCATTTAGCTCCATACACAGAGAGGTCATAGTAGATAACTACTACAAGTACGCACAGCCTGCCGTACTAACCTCTGAGATCATATGAATACAGCTTTGTTAGTTGTATCTGTAAGAGGTGGACAGTAACTTGATACTTTTAGTAATTTAAAGTACATCTTTTGAAGAAAATGTTCTGTAAGTATTGTTCCTAGTAGTAGTAATAGTAGCGGCAGTAGTTGTAGTAGTAATAGTAATAGTGATGACTGGGACTTTACACTTAAGACTTTTTACTTATGTTTTTCTTTTACTCAAGAAATATTTGTAAGTATTTCTTGCTTTTACTTGAGTATTACTGTATTCTTTTGAAGTAACAGTAATTTTAATGTGTGGATTTCCCATAGACAGACCAATATTAATGTATATCTCTAAGAAATCCATGCATTAACAATAGTAGGAGACCAAATTAACCTTTTCAGATAACAGCACTTTTACCGGAGTACAGATTTGGAGTACCAAATACTATGTCATTAGCTGCACACACAGAGGTCATAAGTACTCAATATTAAGAGCGGCCTGCCATGCTAACCTTTCAGATGATATGAATACACAAGAGTTTATGTGGCCACATTTAGCTGTGCTGACAGTTCAGTGCCATAGTGGAGAATGGAGACATCTGTGGAGCGTATTTGAACAAATGCAGCCCACTCTTCTGGCAGAGGAGCAACACCATTTCACGCTTTACTGTGAGCTATAGGGTTATCATCCCAGAGTCACGAAGCTCCCTTCGTGAAAAACATTTGGGAGAAAAGCTGTGGGAACTTGTAGGAGGAGGATGGCTTTATGGTTGATAAGTGCATTCAAATATGTAGCAGTAGCTGTATTTTATCCAAGTCTTGAGTCTATACCAATGTGAGACAGGGCCAAAGACACTAACTCCAGCCACAAGGGGTCAGTAAAGTAAGGCAAGATTACTTTTAGCACAATATTTACCATACTAGTGAGATATAATCCAGCCACAAGGGTTTTCAAGCCTGTTTCATTTTTGTGACAGTCCCAAGCCTAGATAAAAGGAGAGCGGAGTGGGGGCATCTGGTGTAAAATCTATTCCAAATTAACTTGCACACTGCACACTAGGAGGCAGATGATTTGCTGGGGCGACCCAAGAAGAGAAAGGTAAAAGAAAGATTTGCTTGTGGATCAATGGTTAGAGCAGTTTTAATACAATTTTGAGCACTAAGGCTTTACCTTTTAGGCCGGGAGCCAGACCGGGATATTTTTGCTGCCTTTTTTTAACTATTATTTTTGATTAGTCCACACTTTGGACCATTACGAGTTTGAAGTCATTTGTTCCAACTTGACTGTGTTTGGTCCCAGGACCCCAAAAAACACTTTTTTCGGGACAAGCCTCAGACAGAATTTTGTGAGTGTGTAAAAAGTAGTGCTACAGTTGCATACAGAGTCACAGAGTCATGAAATTTGGAACAAAAAATGCTGACATTATGAGGAGCATAACAAAATAAGATTGTATGGCTTTATCTTTTTCTGTTTCCAAATATTGAACAATTTCTTGGCCAAACTATCAAAAAATGGCCACCTCAATGACAAATTCTCTTTAAAATCATGTTACATTTTGACATTGTGTCTTTGTAATTAGAGTCTCATATGTAAATATGAAACTTCCCCAATTCATTAGCTACAGATTGAGCCCAAGAGGAGCTCTGTATCTTAAACAGCTCTCCTGCTGTAGCAGAAAATATGTCCCATACTCTCAGATCCAGTATGGAATTCTCATTCATTTACCCATAAAATCCTTATGAGACCATGCCACAGGAAAATTACTGATTTCAGGAAAAAAATCCCACTGAACATTTTTGGATTTGCTTCAAACGTGACACAGCCATTATACACAAACCAAATATTATGTCAGAAAAATATGTAGCTTTTATCGTTATAGTTTTTGAGATTTAGGGGGTTAAAAATAGGAGATCTGGACAAAATTATTCAAATGCTTTGGACTGTTTGTGTCACTGAAAATTTACTGAAGCACAATCTTGTATTGCTTAATAAATTGTATGCAGTTTCATTTATAGTCCCCAGTCGTGTCACTGGTGTAATACTGTTGTCAGATGGGTCAGGGATAATTAATGTTTAATAATTAATTGTGAGATAGGGCCAATGCCTAATATCTGGGCTAGTTACCTCTGATTTTTAGGTTTAGTTTACAAGACCACAACAGCTGTTTTATACATTTTTACAAGAAGAGACGGAGCACACATCTGTCCACATGATGTTTGATAAAATCCAACACAGACTGGACCGTTTTGATCTAATATGAGTCTTGTTAGAGCAACACAAATGACACAGACTTCTAACAATGTCAACATCATATTTTCAAGCTGTGGATAAATTACAGTGTGTCACTCCTTGCCCTTCTCCAAAAGCATTCAACTTGTGTGAGCTCATAGTTCCATCAAAACTAAGGCGGCTATAAACGCTGGGTATAAAAGCTTTGAAATGTGAGCCGTCCCCGGGGCAACTGAGGTAAAATGGCTGACGGGGCGAGACAGTAATGGATGCTGTAGTGAGGATGGTGCACCGTGACTTGGCTTTTTGAGAAAAACTCAAGGGACTGGCGCAAAGAGCAGCTGCAGAGAGGATCAGAAGTGAAAATGTGTTAGAAATTAGTGTGTCTAAAACTGTGGTTTCCAAACAGTGGGTCAGGATCCAATAGTGAGCAGTGGAAATTTTCAGAATAGAATTTATAAAGAAAAAACTAAAAAATAAAATTCTATATCTCAATATAAAAAAATAAAGAAATAAGAAAAAAGTTATCAAAGTCAATTTAATTTAATATGTATAAAATAAAATTAAATAAAAATAAAATTAAATACAGTAAAAAAAAATTAAAAAGTAAAAAAAGATACAAATATTTGGGAAAATTTATTTAATCTAATGTGCATTTAATGAAACTCAAAATACTCAAAATAATAAGCAGCAAAAAGAAAAAAACTCTGCATGGACAGTAAAATGGAACAAAAATATGAATAAAAATGAGCAAAATATGATAAAAAGGGAATTGAATAGCACTATAGAGGAAGAAGAGTGGAGTGAAAAAAGTAAATATAACCAACTCTAAAAACGACATTGGCATTTTGAAATATGGGTTCCTGGAACAAAAAAGAAAGTTTGGTTTAAAATAGTAAAAGAATAATAATCTCTGTGTTAAAATGGCTGACTGGGGAAGTGCCTGAAGCGTGACTAAACCTTGCCAGAGGTGCCAGCAGTTTGCCAATTCCATCATGGGACCGTCCTGTGATTAAGAGGAACCACTGAGCAGAATGTCCTAAGTGAGTCATCATATCCGCTGTCGGGGCGAGGTCTGCGTAGCTCCAGTAACGATAGCAACACAGAAATATGAGTAAATTACAGACGGAGGCCAGGACGGTGGTCAGAGGAGATAGGATCGCCTCCGGCAACGGGCAAACACACACACAAACGCTTCCTGGAAGAGAAAACCACCAGGACAGCTTAGTACGGCTTCAGCGTTCAAATGTTTCACACCATAAAACATCCCATATGGAGACAGGAACAAGTGAAAGGGGCCCAAAATCACAGATGTAAACAAGAAAGTGCATATGTCTGTCAAATGCTAAACCTCACACTCCAAATGTTCCTCAGCATGTCAAAGAGTGTCTGTAAACATTCATTTGTAATAGAGTTATACAACAATAACCTACATTTGCAGCAATAATTGTTCTTATATAAGATAAACAGAAGAATTAAGTGCCACTTCGGCTTTTTCCTTTCTGACAAAAGCGCAGCCCTAAAAACACACGTTTCATTCTTTGGTTTCAGGATTAACTATCAGAGAAAGTTTTATCTTTACTTTATCCAGAAGGATGCGAGTAGCAGCCAAACATAAACATTTTCAACCTTCAATAAACAAACCACTTCCACATCAGAGAGGAGATGCTACTGCAATAAACAGATCCAGGCCCTGGCTTTGACCATAGTGTCTCCAATTCTAGCTATGTGAATGTAAATTAAATGTGCATGATCTAGTATACATTCGAACATAGTGGACGACAATCAGTTAAAACTACTGTGTGTTTTCAGTGGTGATTTTAAAGAAATATGCTTTGTAGTTAAGGCTCCATTAAGCTTGGTATGGGAGGCATTTTAGTTCTTTTTACTTTCCTACGAAGGTCCAGAGAGGACAAACTGAGCAGCTGCTCGAGGCGAAGCACACTCATTTTCTTTTTGAGTGCACATTATTGCATTAAACTGTATAAACTAAAATGATTTTGTTCCACATTTTTTCATTCAAAGTTAAATCTCCAAATACTTACCTCCACTAGTTTTGTTCATACATGTTCCATCTGGGCTACCATAGCTGTTCACATGCTTTAAGAAGAACCTAGCAGCTATGACCAGCAATAGTTGTATTTTTAAGTGGACACTGGTGCTATCTAGTTATATTTACTTAAAATAAAACTTGGAGCGCACTGCCACATTGTTGTTTGGACCTCACAGTTGTATTTTAGTAAATGTCTTGAAGGCTAATCAGTGAGCTGCACGCTTCATTAGGACGGCCCCATTCAGACAGTAACTAACTCTTAAACTAAAGAAGGAAACTTTGTTCAGAGCAGAGGTCTGAGGAGGCCTTGTCCCGAGGGGGTGAGGCAGAAGCCCCATATATCTGCTATAATGGGACAATGGTGTTTTGTGTTGAGGTAGTCCTGACTGGCAGAAGAGGATGGAGACGTCTTAAAGGCACTGAGGTGACACTCCCACAGTAATGGCCTCTGCTAAGACCAGAAGCCAACAGTACACAACATAATTTATGAGTGTCAGGCCATTTAGTGTCCCATATATCAGGGTGTCCTCTTCTTAAACTCACATCTGACAGTAATCACATGCCTGTGCACAGGGTTTAAGGAACAAGGTCCAGGAATGACACTCCCCTGGACAACATACATGAACAACACATTTTCATGTTTACAAAGCTGATATGCAAAAATGCTAAGAACCAAGCAGAAAAATTTAGGCAATTTTACAAAAACTTTCAACTAAACCTGTAAATCGGTAAATGGAACCTGAACTGGGCTAATGCCACAGAGTATGGAAACAATTCCTGAATCATTTTTTTTACACACTGAACAAAAATACTGATGTCCAGGGCTAAGGATCTCAGTGGTGTGAGTGTTTTTATACAAATCTATTCACTCCCCATTCCTGCATCTATTATGATGTCTGGACCTTTTAGGGAAGATACATTTCATGTCCATAAGAGGGTAGCAACATTACATTACTCTTTAACATTTCTGAAGCAACTCAGTAAACATAATTGTACAGCTAGTACTACAAAAAAATGTTTTACATACTTGTAAATATAGAAATACACATATACTGAGCTACGTCTACAATTTTTTCATCAGTCAATAATTAACCATATATATTTATTCAAAAGTGGAGCTAACAATGCTACTGGCCATATGTAAGCAAAACACTTAAGTAGTTCCATACAGAATAACCACAAAAACGTAATTTGAGTGCCATAAGCAAAAAATATTCTCTTTCATTCTCTTGTCATTATCACAATCACTTTTATTTCTGCTTGAGTCATTGCTACTTCAGAGTGACATTACAGATTTTGGCCACTCTATCTGGTCTAGATATCCAACAACAATGATATTCATTCTCTTATAGATCTGTTCAGATATTTAATTCCTCTATGGGGCGCCTCTCCGACTCGTGGCTGCTGCTGCTGTGGTGAGAAGCAGCCCCAGCAGCTTTTACAGCATCGTCTCGTGCCAATGAAATTTCTGGAAAATGGCACGAAACAAGCCCTTTGTGACTCGCAATTACTGAAAAAATGCATGTCAGTGGGAGAGGCAAAATGATAAACTTGATCTTTACTCAATGCTCCCTGCCTGTAAAATAAAAAAAATGCAATAACTTTAAGGTTTTGGGGCAACCTTCACTTGACTTACTGCTACAAAAATGAAAAAATAGTTTAGAAATAGCGATGAACTCAGGCAAGGCAATATTGATAAGCTACTGACAAGTTTAATTTATGGATAAGAAGAATAAAAGTTTATTCCCACAAGCAAAACTGGCACAATACGTTTAATAGTTTTTCTTTTTATTGATGGGAAAAAGCTAACACATAGCCTGGAGCTGCAGGTGGAGCAGGTTTGTTCAGTTCACTTCAGAGCAAACCAGGACAAAACAGATTGAACTTATTTAAAAAACAGGAGCATTATTAAAGTAATTCAATAATAATAATGAAATAAAATGGACCTATTGTTATGGGTCAGGTGATCAGCAGCATACTAAAGCAGGTCTTACCCTGATGTTCAGCCCAAAGTCACACGATCAGACAAAGTCAAAAAGAGGACAGGAACAGCTACTTACCTGGAAGAGAAAAAAGAAGAAAAACATTCACAAAAAATGAAGCTGGACAGACAAACTTATTTTTAAAACATATACAGTTCTTTCTTTGAATACTTTCGAAACAACAATGGTAGCAATTAATAGAAACCACAGAATCACTATGGAAATATTGGAAACACAAAAGTATAATTAAAGCCGCAAGCGGCAATTGATAGGCCCTCGCCGGCCGCAACCGGAGCTGGGGCAGAGGAGAAACCATTTTGCCAAATTTTTAGGTGGTGCCTCTTGATTAAAAAAACTGCCAAAAGCGTCCAAATACTCCATAGAACTGCATTAAATGAAATTCCCATTGGAATAAAATGGTAGAATTCCACCATCGCCATGGCAACACCAAATCAAATACGACTTGGGTACCATTGGAATTTTTGATCAGGATGACATAAAGAATGTTTGTGCCAAATTTGACAAATTTTCGTTGAAGTATTATTTTTTCTGTCCATAGAGATTTTTGTTGTAATCCCATTTGAATAGAATGGCAAGTTTCAGTCATCGCCATGAAAACACTGTATAAAATATGACATGGGTCTCATTGGCTTTTGTGATCGGCGTCACATAAAGTATTTTTCTGCCAAGTTTCATAAAATTTTGAAAAACAAATTTTTTACTAAACATATAAATATTTGTCCCATTCTGTAGGGGAAGCTATTGTGCCAAATTTCATTCTTTCTTATTTAATGGGTTTAGGCTTGGAGGGTTTATGAATGTTTAAAATTTGAGCCAAATCGGAGTTAATATGTGCGAATTGTAGCAAATTGCAATTATGGAGAAATATAATTTTTTTACGTAAACTTTGCAGCTGCGCCGCACAAAAAACATAAAACTTTTGTGAAGAATTTGGACTTTTAATGACCCACTTCTGTAGATTTCAAAAAAGTATATTGTTCATTCATAATTGGCAATCCTTGGTGGCTAATGCTAATTTCTTTATTGAAAATGCATCATATTAAACTTACGGTACCATGCTTTCTGTTTACAAACACTAACAGGTTTTATTTTAATTATACATTTCAGTACCATCAGCTAAAGTAGGCTACTAATAATATTAAACAAATGTGCAGTTGCATGGCAACTGTAGTCTTTATGAGTGCGTCATAGGCCAAACTTCTAGAATGCACCTTTAGAAGACTTCATGCTCATTTTGTGAGTTGAACTCAGCTGTGTTGGTCTGCTTTTTCACTCTGCTGTTAAACTTTTGTTTTTAGTGCCTTTTATCGCTGCTTTGGTCGTTGTGTTTTTTCACATACTTCCTGTAGCGAGTATCATGGATGCTCTCAAAGAAACTAGAGGCCTCTACAAACCAATCAGGGTATGCCACACATTTCTGGAGATACTGACTGAGCTTTTTGTGAAGGTCACATTTGTTTTCAGTTAAAAGTGTGTTTGTTTTTTAGTAACAGAGGTATAGAAAGAAGGCTACCATAAGTTTGTTAAATACTAGTGAAAAAACTACTGAACTGCGTTGTATATAGTGGGAAATCAAATCAGAAAGTCCAGTCTAAGTTAGGAAAAGTAAAAAACGTGGATAAAAAGTAACATCAAGTACTGCACTTTTAAATGAATAAATATTTCTTTAGTACAGTGTTTAATAATTAGTTAGGATAATGCAGCAGTTATATTTACATGTTTTAATTTTCTACTCTGTTGTTTTCCTCAGGTGTTGTTTAGCACCCCAGTTTATGAGCGAGCCTTGCAGACTTGTTGGCACCTGCAATCCTACAAGACCAACGTAAGGATACATTGTTTTGTACTATTGCACTCATATTAATTATGAAAATATAAATGTTATACTGTATGTCTTTTGTTTTTCTTGTGTTCCTCAGACCGCGATGGTGCTTGAGTTTTTGAGGCTGCAGCAGGAACACCTCCTGTCTCCGGAGGTCACTGCCGAGGACATGACCAGTCTGCTGCTGGAGCAGGGCAAGAAGTCCCTCCGAGTGCAGTAAGTTACACACTGTTTAACACTGTTTAATGTTGAAGAAGCACAAGACTAATGCATATATTTGTGTGTCATTTTAGACTCTGGGAGTTTGAGATTGAGGACAGGGATGAGGACGTGGCCAAACCGCTCCTGAACTTGGTAAGAGGCTAAATCACCTGAGCACTTTAAACTAGGCCTATGACCGTTATATTCTGTGAATGCACTGATCATGTTTTTCTTTATTTTCTTTCTTTCTTTTTTTGTCTCAGACCTGGGATGTGATCAATTCCCTCAAAATGAGAGACGTTGTATTTGAGGCCAGAAGGTTCCTTGCGTCTCCAAACGACATCCCTCCGAGCTTCCAGTAAGTCACATGACAGACACAGTTTAATATCTTCTTGTTTTTTTATGAACATGTAAAACTAACTTTGCTTCTGTTTCACAGACATCCTAAGCTCATGAGCCTGGCTCATAGCTATGCCAGAACCCTGTCCCAGCTGAACCAGGACCTTCCTCGCTTGCTTCAGCCTAGGGAGGTGGTGATGGAGGTGGTGCCCAAGGTCGTTCAGGGCCTGTGGCTGCCCCCGCCTAGCGCCTCCTGTCTGAGCATGCCGTCCAAAGAGCTGAGTGCTCCAGCCATTGGCCTAGCACAGTCCGTCCTGGACCGGGTGTCCAAAACCCTGCCCTTCATGCTCCAGCAGGTCCACTTCACCCGCTCTGTACGGGACAAAATGGTCCAGAGAGTTGTGGACACAATTACGCAGATGTTTCCTGGAGACAGACTGGAGAGGAGACTGAGCTCCTTCTCCCTGGATCTTCTTAGATCTATCACTAGCACCGCCGCAGAAGAAATCTGTGAGCTGTTCCAGCCACAAACAGAACCTGATGGAGATCCAGAGACAAACGCAGTCCTGGAGTCCGCTTCTCCTCTGCCTCCAAGCAAGGAACTGACAGAGGAGGCTGCTGCTGAGGAACTCGCTGAGGATGAGACTACTGCCCTGCCTACAGATACTGTCCTGCCAGAGGAGGTCACCAGTGTCCAGTCTGACACAGAATGTCCTGATCCTGCTACGGAGACACAGAACTCTACAGAGCTCCCTGCAGCTGCGTCTGAGTCCACCACTGATGCTGGTGTTCAGACCACATCGCTGCCTTCTCCCAGCTCCACTGAGGGCTGCATCTTCTGCCGCTTCAGCAGATGGGTCAGGAACATCTACAATTACTTCCTCTCTGTGGAGGACACTCATGAGGAATGAACTAGTTCTCATTCTTTTTTTCATGTATTCATTTATTGTTGTTGAATAAATTGTACACGTTTGTACAACATTTCAATGGAGAAGTTTGACTTTGTATAAATATGGTGACCAAGTGCACGGCCGCAACAGGAGGAGGGGAAATACGCCTGCAGTGTTTTTCTGCCAAGTGTTACCGACCATCTAAATATTTGTCTCATTCTGTAGGGGGCGCTATTGCGCCAAATTTCATTCTTTCTTGTTTAATGGGTTTAGGCTTGGAGGGTTTATAAGCGTTTTAAATTTGAGCCATATCGGAGTTAATATGTGCGAATGGAAGCAAATTGCTAGTATGGAGAAATTGAAATTTTTTTCGTAAACTTTGCAGCTGCGCCGCACAAAAAACATAAAACTTTTGTGAAGAATTTGGATAACTTTTAATGCCCCACTTCTGTAGATGATATAGAACCATTTAGAGCTAATTCGGTTAAATGCCCAAGAAGGAGTTAGAAAAAGTACGATGTGTGCAAAATTGCTGACTCAGCACTTTGCAGATTTCAATCCAAGATTACCGACTTCTGGTTTGTCAGGGGGCGTGGCCATAAAATTTTTTTTGTTTGGCTCCATGTCAGCAATGTGATTACCGAATTTGGTGAGTCTGCAACAAACTTTACGTTAGGCTGACTCCCATTGGCGCAATGTGGCACAATTTTGTAGGTGGCACTGTCGCGCCACTTTTGTATTGTTAAGTATGGCGCCTAAATATAACAAAAGTTTTCAGCACACCTGAATTTTGGGCAAAATTTGGTGAGTTTTCACAAATGTTCAGGGGGTCAAATTATCGCTCAAACACAAAACAATATATCCGTTTACATTATACCCACAAATTATATATTTTTGGAAAGCTCTCGAGGTCCCCTACCATGAGTGTGTACATGGGAAAGCGTTTTGCGCTTTGTTTTTGTGCGCTTTGCGCACTTTGGGGGCACTGCTGTGCAGACACAATAGGCCCTGCGCCACCCTTGGGGCTCGGGCCTAATTAGAGGCTAATCTGAAGGGGAACTGGGGAGCACTTGAAAGAACATGTTCCGCCATCTTTCAAATTGCAACCAGGACCTATTTGACAGGATCCCCTAGCTTTTAAGGAATTTATCATTGATTTATTTTTAACCAGCATAATTTAAATAAGTATAATAATCTTAAGACTTTAAGATTACATAATTTATACATCAAAAATTGATAACTAAATAAAATAAATTATAGTTATTTGAAGGCTTCATGGCAACATGTTTCCTGTCCTCTTCTTTCTGCTCGGTGCTGCCGGACCAGTCCTGAATAAAAACCTTAAAAATCCTCCGTGTGTTCCCCGACCTCTGGCTTTACAAATTAAGAACTGACTAAGTAAAATATTAAAAGCATTAGAAATGTCCTAATAGTAAATAATAGTAAATTTCATCTAAACTAAATCAGTGCTGCTAAATTGGTGGGCCAGGACCCAAACGTGGGCTATGGGGAGGTTGAACATAGTTTTAACTTTCAGCCTATTTGAAGACTAAATATTATTTTAATTACATGAAATGATGACACGTGGGGAAAAAAAAAAAGGGCCCCACAATCAGACCTGTTAAAAACCACTGAGCATTATCAACCTATATTTTTAAATTAAAATGATTTTGTTCACAATAGTATAAAATGTGTAAGGCTTGTTCAAATATCTTTAGGTTCTGACAATTACAAACACTGTAGCAGCACAAATATAACCAATAACAAGCTTTCTATATGGGTTTCCTTAGGTCAACATCCTGTTGACACAATGCTGATCCTAATAACCTTTACTGCCCATGAACATTACAGACACACATTCCTCAAGCTGCTCCTAATTGACATAGGCATTTCATTTAGACATAGTTCAGATGCTGTCTTTCCAGTCATATGTTACCCATTTGTACTTTAAAATAATATTTGGGATTTTGTTGCAGCCTGCTGTAACAGTGCCATCTGCTGGACAGTTTGAGAGCAACAATTATGTTCTAAACTTCCTTTTTATTCTTCACCTGGTTTGAGTCAGCCGCTCATTGACCAAACCATGACAAATCTTGGAGCAAACTGTGTAATTGTGCTGCAGTGACATGTCGAGCAGAGGAAGCCGTGGGTGATTTCGAAGGATGTGTCAGATTATGGAGGTAGATGGTTGAGTGAATTACAGGAAAATGGGGGGTAATCACATTATGTAATCAGATCAGTGAGGGACGGGGGAACTGTGGCCAGACGTCTGCACCAGCGAGACTGACAGGGTAAACTGGATTACTATAGGATTACAGAAAAATAGAGGCAAATGACCTAAAACACTCAGCACAAACTCTTTAATTTGACAGGCAAATTAGTTAAAGACTGCTTCAACACATCATCTAGCCATCACTCAAATCCTTTCACTTGCCATTTTTCCTTCTTCTAACACATCAATCTTACTGCCTAATATATATCCCACCGAATAACAGTTGCAATGATGAAGAGATATTCTGTGTTATTCACTTCACCTGCCAGTGGTCATAACATTAGGCCTAATCAATAAAGCTCAAAATGGTGCTGATTTATGTTTTCTTACAGACAAATCATTTTTTCCTACTCTGCTGTCGTACTGCAAATGATAATTCACTCATCACTTTATATTTTGCCACAAACAATTCAGGATTATGAGCTCTGTACAAATGAGTACAAAACAAGTTAACAGCTGAAGATAGATAAATCTTGTTTTGTGGGCGTGTATACCATAAATGTGAACCTTATTTGAGTCCTATAGAAAAATACTGAGAGCTGACTGAGCAATGTTGTTAAATTAAGTCTCGTGTCCAAAAATACTGATACAATCTTAAAATAAAACAACACTATCTATAGATACACTGGCTCTGTTTGTGAGATAACAACAGAAGACTCAGAAAGGGCTGTCCCAGTTGACCTGTAATACTCCTCTCTGCCACTAGAGGGCAGTGTAAGTACCTAAAGGCAGAGGGAAATCTAACTCCTTTTTTTAGCAGTGGCTTTCTCAGTGTTTCTGTTGATTTTGTCTGACAGATCCAAGTTTGACAGTCTTAGATTAGGAAGCACCAGCTTTAAAACTGTTTAATGCACTTACATGGTCTTTAGCAGTGAGTGGCCCTTATAGTCTAGCCTAAATTCCTTGGAAGAAAATCATAGAAAGCCACTTGCTAATGTTTCTACCCAATGACAGCACACACACATCATCTTCCTTATATACATAATTAACTGAATATTATTCTAGTCCTCTAAGAGCTCAGTGCCAAAATGGGAAAGTAGCCTATAATGTTTATGAATTGTAAGAGAAAGAATAATTACTTTCTAACCATATTTTTGTTTTGGATAATACAAAGCCTTTTAAGCCTCAGAAAAGTAGCGGCACATAGTAACTTTCTTTCTTTTATGTGGTGTAAATTGTAACACAGAAACACAGACAGGCTGTACAGAACCAGGTGAAGTATGGCTGTCTTCCTGTTCACTCCTCAGATCAAATGTCCACTAAAACATCCGAGGATATCAATACTACAGCTGCTCCGACTAGGAAAGCGACACACGAGCGGCTCGTATCTCAGCGTTAAACAGACGAGAAGTGTGCACAAGGTTCACAACCTACAAACCAAACCACAGACAGCTACTGTACATACACATGGTTATACTTTATCTGTCTAAAATACATGCTCAGAGCTTTATTTATCCATAGAGGTGGAAGAAGTACTCAAAATCTGGGGTAAAGTGAACGTAGTTACTTCAAAATAATATTACTCACATGGAAGTAAAAGTATTCAATGAAATTATTTCTATATAACCTTGATTGTACCTAGGTTAAAAGTACTTACTGCTACTACCACTACTGCCACTTCTATTACAACTACTACTTCCACTATTACCACTATTACTACTACATCAACAGTTAATAATAATGCATTAGTCTTATATAGTGCTTTTTCTAGACAATCAAAGTCGCTTTACAATTTGGTGTATTATTCATTCACTCCTCAGTCACACTCAGTGGTGGAAGTGTGGCTGCCATTTTGTACCTACGGCCCCTTCAAGTGTCTTGCCCAAGGACACAACGACAGTCTGCAATGTCGGCAGCGGGGCTTAAACCGCCAACGTTCGGGTTAGTGGGTGAGCATCCCTACCAACTGAGCTACTGTAGTGTAATACTACTACAACTACTACAGTAACTACTACTGGGGCTATAATACCGGGACGCCTCCCGGGGGAGGTATTTCGGGCAGGTCCCACTGGGGGGAGGCCGCGGGGAAGACCTAGGACATGCTGGAGGGACTATGTCTCTCGGCTGGCCTGGGAATGCCTTGGGGTTCCTCCAGAGGAGCTGGAGGAAGTGTCTGGGGAGAGGGATGTCTGGGTGTCTTTGGTTATACTGCTGCCCCCGCAACCCGGCCCCGGATAATGTGGAAGAAGATGGATGAATGGATGGATGGGGCTATATTATGGAAAGTCGACTTTTCTGAGCTTACTAGCATGTTATAATGTTGTACCCTCAGTGATCCTTTATTCCTGGATTCTCTGGCATGGCCATTCTGAGGTCTTAAAATGCTCGGTTGCATGAACCTCTGCCTCTCCTATGAACCCCGCCCACTCCAGGGAGCACTGACCAATCAAAAAGCCCTCTACATCCAGGCTGCTCTCATTCATTTATCCAAAAAACAGTGTACAGCTCTGTTTCCACTGATTCCTCACAGCTATTTTTCATTTTGTAGTAAAATGCCATCATACAAAAAGTTTTTTCCTCTGTTTCTGTTCAAAAGAGGGCAACACTCGCAACACTCTGCTGCCCTCTGCTGGTCTTTTCACCTGTTTCTTTATGGTACTTATTAAAAACGTTCTGTGTTAGGCAGATAATGCTTTTAAAGGTTGTGAAATGTGACATGCTGTTCAAGATTGGTTTTAAAAATATCAATAAAAGCATAGTCAAGATAAATATATGTTGAATGTACCCAAAAAGTATCATACAGTAAATTACTTGAGTAAAAATATCTAGGTACTGTCTGGCTTAGGTTTGTCAAACAGGAGCAGTACACAAAACCCTTCATTTGCCACTGGGTCTGATTGTTATCTGCCGACATTACACAGAGATTGACTCTTAATAGATATACAGCAGGATATTGTGGGAATACAATACGGAAACAAGATGGATGCTAAATCATCTGAAATTACAGATTACAATCTCTGTCGTGCAGTTAAAGCCCTTCAGGAAACCACATAATAACAATGAAGAGATGGATCTGACCACAATGTGCAGAAAATGTTTGTCTGTCTGACTAGATACTGCTACAAAATCACTGCTCTGTTACACAAGACATTCTTATCCAAAAATCTAACATTAAAGCAGCATTACTCAAAATATTTCTTCTGTTATCATTCCAAACACACCCCTCACCTCAAACATTGTCACTGTGACCTTTCCAACTTTTATTTTATTTGGAAAAAAGGAAAAAACTGCTTTACTGCTGCAAAATAGCAACATATCACATCAAATGCAAGTTTCCAGCTTGGAGTTTAGCCACTGTAAACAGTATAGATGCTTCAGTGTTGTGTTCAAAGTCTTGTACAACAGCCAATGGGAGCGTCCCTTGTCAGTACATGTGTTGAACATTAATTTAAATATTGATTATACACCTAAATTATATACACTTCAGAACTTGTCTTTTTGATTCCTAACTAAATGTACAACCATTAGATAAATAATAAAGTATTATTTAAATAAAACTGCACAACCTTAATTTAATGATACTGTCTGTAGGTATTGAAAATGGTTAAACGGGAACCACTTTGCTTTGCTGTTTGTGTCGCATTTTTCTCTACAGCGCCATCCCCACATTTAAAGCACTACCGTAAAACCTTACACGAGTCCAGGCTGAATCCTGTGTGACCCCTCGCTCGTCTTGACTCTCGTTTTTTCTTATCCTCTTATCTGTACAAAGGTTGCTCTGCCTTTTGGCAACGCTGCCATGATGAACATCTAAGACATAAAGCCATCGCTGGTTTGTTGTTATGGCAAACAGGGATGTGTCACTTTCTCACAAGACCTGGGACTTTGGGGACACCGGGTTAGTGCTCCCATTTTTGCAAGGCTGGATTTTTACCAAGCTATTCCAGTGGGAGACGAAGGACGCTTCATTCACCCTGCAACAACTCATTTGGCCATCACACTGACTCTGACACTGTTAAAAAGGTTTCATAGTTCCCCTTTAAGCCACCATCACATTGTCACAAAGCACTTCCAGTCTCGTCATTGGTTGAACACAATGCACTGGCCTCAACTCAGACAGATGAGCCCAGACTCACTGAAAGCTCGAGGACACAGTAGTTTGGTTGTAAAAGAAAAAGTTCAAACAAAGCCATATACTAAGATACATGGATGCAATTAGAAAAGTGAGTTTAGACCTGATTCTAGTCTGTAGCCCTGTATTTCTTTATATATTTTTAAATCAATTAAACTCATACTTTGAAATAAGAGGCATTTAAGATATAGCTCTTATTATATTGTAATACTGAAGATAGCTATTTTCTAATAGGACGAAGCTTCTGTGTTCAGCTAGAAAACACAAGACCACAACAATTGGTTTGAATTGAGTCGATATTATTGCCATTATATTGCATGTTTATTGTCTATAATGTGTTCCTGTAAATGCTTGACTAAAAAATCTCAAGATTCAACCTCTAAAATGTCAGAAAGCCACTTTTTTTCTTCGTCCTGTCATTTTGTAACACTATCTGACATAGGGGTCAAGTGCCCTAACCCTGGAGCAAACTTCCTTTGAAATAGATATAACTGGTTTCAACTTGCACTACTTAAAAACTATTTATCTCTCCCTTTAGAAATACACAGCATTCAGGAAGCATTATTTGTAAGAAAAAAACTATTAAAGAGTTGACAGACAGGTAAAAGTTCAAAGGAGGTCAAGTTAGCGAGACAATGAGGTTACTTTTGACAAATGAGTGGAAAGAACAACAAATATATTAACCTTATTGAGTTATTTTTGAGAAGTTCAACAGTAAAAATTAGAAATGCCTTCCCAGTAAGGGTTATAAAGAGATCTACATAAGTCCAAAATGAGCACTTGAAATTTGGGTCAAGGCCTGATCTGGCACCACAAGATAGAGTTTTATGTTGACAGACAAACACAAGCCAAGTAATTACACAATTACTCAGGCCGAAATACTGGAGTGAGCTGGTTCTGGGACAAGCCAAGCCTCATTTTCAAGAAAAGGAGAAAAAAATAGACAGATGCCAGACCCAAAATGAGCTGGATGATGATATTTTAGTGGAGACTGAGGAAAAGTTTTGGCCAAGATCAAAAAGCAATTTAGTTTTTTGCATCCACTGAATTATTTATAGTAAAAAGCTATAGTCAGCAGGAAGAACATATTTAGGTTTTAACAGTATGTCAGGAAGCAAAAGCTGAGATTCAAACCCTGGCCACTCAATATATGAACCTGGGTTAAAGTACTGAAAAACAACAACAGAAATTGCACTATTTAAGTTTTGCATATGGTAATAGCCTTGGTAGTTTTGTTGGTACTGTTTTACAGTGAACGTGTTTCACTTGCAAAATTTAATTTCATTTGAGTTTTATATGAATTAAAACTGTGCACATTCATCAACAAATCAGCAGTAAACTTCTGCGTTAATATGCTGGAATTAGCACAATAGCTAAATTTCATCCGCTGTCCTAAGGCAGTTAAAGACCCAGACAAAATACAGATTACTTATAGACATAACACACCTGTAGACATATTACATACACAGAACAACAGAGACCACTTACAATAAACAATAGCCACATAGAAGGTAAAAGGCCACCATGAACAGATGTCAGATAGGAAAATAATTTACATACAGGTACATAACTGGTTTGTTTGCAGTGTTAAAGGATTTTTTAATAAAGAATTTTCATGACTGTGTGCCTCTGATAGATAAATATCAACATTAAGCTAAATTTAGTTCTGTGACATTGTATATTACAGTTTCCTCTTGTAAAAGTTTACTTTATAGTTAGATTTTCTTTTTATGTATTAAGTCTCATCATGTTCATTTTTAGGCAACTTTAATAAAAATCCATGGTTCATTATATTAAGCCCCATAAGTCCCATAATGTCTCTCCTTAAAGGAACATTACAATGTTTTAAAGTAGTAGACACTGTAAGATAATTAAATAAAATCATATTACATATATTACATATTATGTCATAATATGAAACTATTATTACTTTAAAAAGGTAGTACATGTCTTATAGCACATTGTACATAGACTTTTAACAAAAGTTACCTTTCAGGGCTCTACATACATGTAGCATTGATTCATGTTGTGCATAATGTTTGTTGGCCATACATAGTTATGTTATGCAATGTTATGTCAAATCAAAACAAAACAGGGTCTCATTAATGTCAATAATGCTTATGTTGGACTTTATTAGCAATTAGCATCACTAGCTATATACAGTAGGTGGTTCCCACAGCTAAACATCACTTGAGTTTTATTTTTTTTTTCCAAATATGGAAATCTCTACAGAGTTTAGGTTTGAATGATTAGTTAATGCCAACCTCTTCCATCAAAATCTACACAGATAATTTTGCTAAACCTGACAAATTCTAATAACATAAATTAACAAAAAACATCAATCGCAATGTCAGTGGCAATATTTCACCTTCTCATGGTATATGCATTTTTAGATAATTGCGTTAATTGACCGTAAAACATGACAATGACATCTTGCTTGGCTCCTAACTAGGAAAGTGTTAATGGCCTGATTGTGTAACGAGTACAGAAAACAGCAGAGACGAGTGGACAATGGGAGAAATGGTGTTGAGGTGACGACATGCTTACAAATGAACTGGGCTCAGCGAGTGAGCAGAGAGTCCATTGGGAGAGCTCAGTGAACCGAGGCGGCCTTTGTCCATGGGATCTCTGGGGACACACTCTCAGCCAATCAGAGCGGCCGGGACACCTTTGGTCCCACCCCCAGGATTAGTTAAAGACCATAAAAACTGGTCCACCACATTTTACCAGACCTTAACCCTCTTGCCAAACCTCAAACAGACACACAACAGCTTTTAAAATGAGTCTCTCCAGTCTGGGATGGGCACTACTTTTTTAGAATGGAGGCTTTTTTGTTCCTATAAAAGTCACTTGAATAATTTACTTGAGATGAGTAAAGCATAGTTATAAAAGTAACACACCCTGTGACGTGTGAATATCTAATGAAATATGTCTGGAAATACAGGCCGTGCAGAGTTTAACACATGCTGCAGGCTTTAGGAGCAGGACAAGCTCATTAAGATAATCCTGATACAGTTTAGGGCTTGAATTAATGTGTTGTCATCGCAACAAGCTCACCACTGAACTACTGAAGAAGTTTGAGCAAAATGAGGAGGATTTTAGGGACAATGACGAAGCAAAGCTGCAACAAAAACAGTCACACACTTTCCAATAGAGTTTGTAAGAAAAGGTTGTATCAAATTAAATGTGTAAAGCCGTTTAAACTAATAATTTTCAGTTAAAGCTACATTCACTTTTCATTTTAGCATTGATTGCAAAGTTTGTTGTCTGAAATGATTACTGAATACAGTCGTTTGCTCATACAAGGTTGACCAGAAACCAAGCAGCCATCAGGAAGCAAATGTGAAACTGCAGAGATATAAAACAAGTGAACTCTCTAAAATATTGCATATACTGTAAGCACTGTATAAAGTAGTGCTATGGTTTATGGTAAATGAAGCACATGCTGTCGTTGTGTTCTTGGGCAAGACACTTCACACACATTGGTTGCAAAAGGAAAGAAAAATCCTGCCAAATCTCTGTGCAACTGGTTTGCTGTGGCGCCACCGATAAAAAAAAGAGCAGCCAGAAGATTTTTTTAAAAGTAGGCCTATGTGGTGCAACTCATCGAGAGAAACTATGCTTTTAGTAGTGTATGATAAGAATAAATTGACACTATATCTGTGTATCATCCTCAAAACATAGAGCTTCATTTAAACTCAGTGTAAGGCACCAATGCTGCCATTAAGTTGCTACAGATGCCTAAAGCTGACAACATGAGCACTGCTGGAGGTGAAGCATGTTTTGTACTGAGCATGAAGGTTTCAGACATTTATACTCGGGTAATAAATGAAGTGAAATCATCATTAGACCATAAAGCACAAAGAGATTACCATAGCTGTTCACATGCTCTTAAAAGAAGGCAAGTGAGATGTGCAATGGCAATGTCAGAATATTAGGTTTTTATGTTTTTATTGGTATTAAAGAGAGAATACTGTACCTATGTCTTTTCATATAAAATACCACAATTTACTAGGGCTGGGTATCTTTTTTTATCATTTATCATTTTTTTGATACCAGTCCTTAAACGTTACCTGGTCTTGGTTTGGATACCGGTACCTGAACAATACTTTTTCTGACACCTATGGTGAACTAATTCATCTTCTACAATCATAGAACACAATAATATTGAATAAAAAATAATTTTTGAGCATCATTCTTTATGTAAAGACATTCTTGTAAAGAACATTAAAGGTCCCACTAGGGATTGGAGCTTGGTATTGAATATATTTATATATTTTCAATACCAGTAGTATTGTAACTTTTCTACCACAAGTTCTGTTTAACAGTACCCAGCCCTACAGTTTGTATGTATGTGTGTTTTGATGTGATAGTCTTGTTTTAATGCTTTGGTTAAACAACACTGAAAGTTAACCTGACCACAATAATAACAAAACCCTGAAGGTTGTCCATCAGTGCAATGTTAAGTAAAGACAATGCCATAGAAAAACTCAAACCACAAACATTACATCCTGACAAATATCTGCTTCCTCTGTGTTTACTCCACACATGTGCAGCTCAGAGCAGGCGCTACTCGTCCCACAGCGGTACTTCCTCTGCTAACACTGACAATGCTGCTGTTACTGTGATGATGATGCAGCAGCAGCAGCCGTCTCTCTCTTGCTCTGCATCGACGTGCCGCATGCAGCAACACCGTCCTCTACGTCCCATCCCATAAAAACCCTGCACCTCAGCACTATCATCCCCCCATGACCCCTGTCCCGCACCAACCACGGTGTCCACAGTGCTGCAAAACAATCGACAACAAAGGCTTCTAAAAGCTTTTATCCACAGAAGCATGTGCGCAACCGGGGGAGGGATTACCAGTTCAAAAAAGCCTCAAAACTCAACTTAGTATTTTTTCTTTCATCTGCATAATCAGGAGGTCCTGATCAGGGAGGGGTTGTGACCAAAACAAGGCGGTCCTGCACAATCAGGACATGAGGAAGTAAATATCCCATAGAGAAGCGGTACCTTTGAGAGAAGAGATCTCATGCTGGATAGACCTTGCAGAGTCCATGCCGGATCCTGTCCTGTCCAAACGTCCCAAGATTTTAGCTCCACAAGATTAAGGTTAGGCTTTGAGGATGTCTCTTGTGCCTCTATAGCGTGCTAGAGTGCAGCTTTTCCTTGCACTGCCTCTTGCCACACGGACTTGGCAGCGTTGTGTTTTTTTTTTTTTTTGCTCCCTGCCTTTCTTTTTCTCTCACTCCTGCCCTCTCCGACACAATCCCACGAACAGAGGAATTATGAAGGGATCCAGCAGCACACCTCCCTCGCCCCCACCTCCTATCCCAGCCTGGTGTTGTCCCATCTCATCCTCGTGGTGTTTTCTCTCTGGGAGGTGCCTCGGCCAATAACAGCCAATTTGATAGCTGCAGCATCAGTGGGAATAGATGTCAGTTGCACTGCACAGGAAACCGCTGTCAGGAGAGACATGGGTTTCTTTATGCACTGCTAAGAAATGCTGCTTTACCTACGCAATGTACAATGTAAGACTTTAAGACTAAGCATTATCTGTAGAGGAATAACTTTGATTAATCCACTTAATAATATGAGCAGTTTATTTGACTTAACAAAGGATTTACCTATTTTGTGCAGTGACTCAGCAAAATCTCTGCAGTAGTAAATGCTGCACTGCAAACACTCTCTCTCTAGTCTTATCTTACTACACTGTATATGCATAAATATTTTTCTTTTCTTTTCCCACCGGGGTTGCCAAAGCAAATCATCTGCCTCCTATATAGCTTGAAGTAATTTGCATAATAATTTGGCAGATAGGCTTTATGTTAGATGTCCTTCCTGACACAATCATGTTAAGTTATCCGTGCTTGGGACTGGCACAAAGAGTACACTGGCATGTTGTTCTCTGTGGCTGGATTATTACACTATATGCATAAATATTATATGCATTAGCAACTTAGCAACACTGATAATTATACTTTACATAATACATTAACAGGCAAACCAATGTATAGTTTATGATGACGGTAAAATCACATCAAACAAAAATCTTGTGTGAATTATTTAGTGACTGAGGTTGCACTGTTTATTGTTGGTGTTTTTAAAGAAGACAGTGAAAGTTTTTGATAAAAGTGAGTCAGCGCTTTCTCAAGTCTTCAGTGACCAGTAACAGTCAGTAACTCAAGTCAGCAAAACTTACTGGAAAGACTGCAGTGTGGGGCTAGTGTCAAGATTGTAAGACAGTTTTTTTTTTTTTTTTTTTTTTTTTAGTTAAACAGACACTTTTTTTTGACACTTCTTTGGTACTGTGGGGAATGTTTATAGATATAGATATGAAACAGAATAAGATAAGGACATTATTGTGAACAAAAGGCCTGGCACAGTTTTGAACAAGGTGGCCTACAGAGCTCAACAGTGCCCGCCCCCCTCTGGTGCTGTACGTTCAATTCCCATTAATTTTTCTCATAGACTTTATGAAAAATGCATATATTGAGATGGGTGCAGGCACCGTTGAGCTCCATAGGTAGTTGCTGATTTTTTCTTTTTTCCCTTGAGGGCCACATAGTGAATAATAAATAGTATGTAAAGGAGGGCACCGTATTTCACGTAAAAAAAGAAATCTCTTTCCTTTAGGGGTCTTCACAGTGAATCATACTCGTGGATACTTTATGATAGGTTTTAATCTTGCCATCCCCTTCCACAACCCCACATTTATCTGAGCTTGGGACCAGCACATAGTATAGCTTTTTTTGTCACCACCAACCTTGAATTTTCATTTTTTTTCTTTTTTAATGCCAGGTACATCTCATACAAATTAAGCTTTTTACCTGCACATCAAACTTTGCAGTAAAAAGCTCTACCTGTGACACTTTGGGCCAATAAAACACAGTCTGCGGGCTGCATTTGGGACATGGTTCAGACCCCCCTGCTCTAGAGGTAACAAAGAACCCTGAATGTTACTAGTATTATCATTATAAGTGGTTCATCTTATTTGGTACGTATTTTTTCCCCTGTTATAATTTACTGTTATCAATAAGACTGCTCACCCATTGAACCAATTTGTGTCCAGACAACCCCAGGACAGTCTGCCTCCTTATTTCAGTAGTTATAAAGTTTGCAAACCTTATGTTGATTTAAAAAGTCAAATTCATCCAGAGCACATAACTCTGACAGCTGCTTTCTGTTACAGCAGAAAACCTACTTCAATATTTCACATTGCCTCTTCACCAAGACAATAAATCATGATACTCTTTCAAAATATCTCAAAAACCTGCCCATAAAATGTCAATAAAAGGCCCTGTACACCCATTAACCATTGCCAATAGAGAATATCCTAATTATACTTTGAGATACAGTAAAGGCAGATATTAATCCAGCTCCCATTGCGACTATGACAAGAGCCACCTGCCTGTATTTCCATTCTAACATAAATGTGCTGAATTCAACATCAGACTCTCACTGTATAAAAAACAGTAGGGCAGCTGCTTGATAGTGTGGGAAAAGAGAAATAGGAAACTTGTACCATTGTAGTAACATATAGTATAGTATGTAGTGGCATATTATGGGCTTGGGTGTTTCTTCATGGGTAATTCTTTTTTCAGGAAGCACTTAATGACCCTTTTTAATCAATAAACTGCAGGATCAATACCTGCTCTGAGCTGGAGATATCTGATACAGCAAAAAATGAGCCTGATATAGATAAAGGACAGAGCAGAAAACAAGAAAACACACTCATGCTCAAACAGTAGGACTTCAAATGTGAGGCCATTTACTAAAACATCCACTACAAAAAGTGAGATATCTGTTATCAGTGATCCATTTTCTCCTAAACTGGACATAGTTACAGTATTATAACATGATTCAAGGTAAGGCGTATTGCTAAAATGATAAAGAGGAATAATTTAATTTAACAAAAATATGATTATATGACTTATTAAATAGCTTTGAGTTTGCCTGATATAGAAAGAGGACAGTGTTAAAACATTAATTTAGTAAAAGATAAGACAAATGCAGCCTGAACATGAGATCAAAGTCTGTTAACACAAAAAAACTCAAGTTTAAAGATAAACCAAGCAAGTCACTTAGCTGCATTTTCATTTAGAACCACAAGTTTTCATGTCAGTAAATTCAGCCTTTTTAACAGACTCAAGTGGCACAAACAGAATAAAAAGCCTATCTCTCACGTCTCTGGCAAAGGCCCGCTACCCACTGAAAACTGTTCTGCGACCTACTTTTGGGTCCTGAGTCATCCCACTAGAATCACTGAAGTACAGCAGCTCAAACAGAAAAGCAAGACGCCAATTGTCAATAATCACACTCAAAGTCAATTGCTCATATGGACTGCGCAAAACCCAAAGCCATAGTTTATGTTCTGATACAATGATGAGAAATATGGAGTTAAAACATGCTCAAGTATTTCTCAATGGTATAGCCTAGTCTTTGAAACTATTATAATATCAAATTTGACATTTTATATCATATGACTGCTGGACCAAACCAGAAGATCACATGTGGAAAATAGCAATCTTGACAAAACCCAGCACAGTGCTTCAATCCTTCTCTTACACATTATACTTTATTATTATACGCTAGTTACAGGTTACATACTATTCAATAAAGCATTACATGTAATTTGTCAATATATGCAGCTATTCAAAGGACCACACCTCAACATTTCTTCTTATAACAATGCTAAGAATCAGAACTCCTTTTAGCATCATTTACTTATATATAAACTATTTAATCTATTACTGTAATGTATTGAATCAGACCAATAATCGACTTCATGTGACTTTTCCAAAACAAAATCTCCATCTCATGACTTGATCCTTAAACCACAGACTTCGAGCTCCAGTGAAAGATGAGTAAACTTTATTAGATTACAGAGGAGCTGCAGGCCACACCTGAAACATCATCTTTGTTTGAATATAATACAGGACTATGAATAGAAATGAACAACAGTCTGCTCTCTATCTGTGAACAGAGGAGCTGTGATGTGATTAATCAATTTATCTTAAAGAACACATTTGGCTTTTATCCTCTGGGGTCACCACAGAAAAATATCTGCCTCCAAGTGCAGAGTGGTTTGCAAATTACACTGGATGCCCTTCTGGACGCAGCCCACTTCATTTATCTGGATTTGGGACTGGCACAAAGAGTACACTGGCTTGTGACCTACTTGGCTGGATTCCTAGACTCCACTAAATAAATACCTATTTCAGATACCAGTGCTTTGACATACGACGCATGTAAAGTACCGGTGTGTACGTGTACTGTCCTTGGGCAAGACACTTCACCCAACTTGCCTCCAGTTTTTTTTTTTTTACATTTATTAAACCAGTAAAGTCCCACTGAGAATAACATTCTCTTTTGCCGGGGAGTCCTGGTTCCATAGGGAACTTATTGTACATGTTTTAGGTGGGAGGGGAAACCAGAGCATCCAAAGGAAACCTATGCAGACACAGGGAGATCATGCAAACGCCACACAGAAATTCCCCACACGGTCCGGGAAATGACCCAGGTCCTTCTTGCTGCGCACTTTTAGTTACTAGAAAAGCACAATATAGATTCAATTTCAAATTCATAATGCAAAAGATGGAATAGCTGTGTATTTAAAGCAGTAGTGCACTTGTTTTAGTGTTGGTGGCTCATGTTGAGAAGTTGCAGTGTCCATGCAGCTGTTCAGAGCCACAGTCTCAATTTGACCCTGGTCCAAAGTGTCATGTCTCTCGCTGTATGTCCTCTCCACTGGTCTCTGTGATGAGCTGTGATCCCAGACCTGCCCCAGAGCTCTGTCTGTATCGGTCTGAGTGTTATCAATCTCCGAGTGCAGCTGCTCAAATAAAAACAGCTCCTCACATCAGTCTGGGTCAGCCGCTATAAATAAACTGTTCACTATCAATACGCCCAGCCACACACTTAAAAACACTGGGAAAGGAAGAAGACATTACCATTTTAAAGCAATCACTACGTTTAATACAAAGCAATACAATCACTTTGGACCTTCCTACATTTTTAACAGGTCTTTCTCAGTTTCTAATAATGGTTATAATTCTACCCACACTTCCGTTTAAATATGGTGTACCTCAAGGCTCAGTGCTGGGGCCACTTCTATTTTCCATTTACCTACTTCCTCTTGGCACTTTATTTGAATAACATACAATTTCATATCACTTTTATGCCCCATCCAGATCTGGAAAAAGTTCTTTATGCTTTTATTTATTCCAGACTTGATTGTAATGCATTATACACCAGCCTCACACAAACTTCCCTTCACCGTCTTCAGGTCGTGCAAACTGCAGCAGCCAGACTCCTTACCAACACACATAGACAAGAACACATCACTGTTAAGTCCCGTATTGATTTTAAAATTTTAATATTGACTTTTAAAGCACTTAATGGTCTTGTACCCGGGGCATTCTCCCGGTCTGATTCTTTACCTTTTTCTGTTTTTATTGTTCTGGTCTGTTGCTTTTTTGTTCTATTTTGAATTGGCCTTTTTGTATATAAAGGTTATTATTATTATTATATTATTATTATCTGTTTTCAACCATCTCCTCTGGGTAGAAACTCTTGTAATCCTTTATCTAAATTGAACTGGTCTTGGAGTATAAATGTGTGTTGTTCTACATAAACAGTTGCAGTTATAGTACCCCAGTAGTAGTTTACATGAATACCTGTTTGGTGATTGGATGCTCAGCCTTGAGTAACCTGCTTTATTCATTTTAATATTGGTAAAACTGTCATAACTCCCAGTACTGCCACACCGTTGGTCTGTACAGCTGCAGGTGGAAGGAAAAAGCACTGCCCTGAGCGGGACAAGAAGGACATTAGGAAAATCTTCAGAGAATCCGGCTGTTGTGCCAGGTAAGTAAAATCAATGGTCCCATAAAAACAATTCAATTAAAGTTAGCAGACCAATAACATGTAAGCACTGTTTTTGTGAGCAAGCACTTAACCGGAAAACACTGATGTCCAAAGAAGTTTAAAGCACTTAGTGTTGTAAGATTTGCATATCTCTTACATCTTTCTTAATTTTTGTTGGCTCTGTCTTTTGCCTTTTCTCTTAACCACCATGACTAGCATTTTTGTAAACTGTGCCATCATATTGCAGTGTTGAGTTTGGACCCAAAAACTGCAGTGGAAACCAGGGGCAAAAAGAAACTGCAGCTGCAAAAATTAAAACACGTGCAAAGGAATTTACAATTACAATGGGACAAATGTGGTGTTTTTACAACTCTTTGTATTCATTGTGTGGCTAGTTTCTGGAGTGGCTGGGAATAGACTTCTTGAAATGTTTTGGCTTTTTATAATCCCCTGAGAGAAAAGTAAAATATTGCATGCCATATTTAAACAATGTTACTGCAGATCTCAAGTGTAGATGTCCTAGTTAGATAAAACACAGTTATATCTATATTAATAATGCTATTGTTGTAAAGCTGTTTATGGATACCAGTGGCTCTGAGGTGGTGCAGAGCTGTGGATAAAACCGCTGCAGAAAATACAGCGCAATGGGCCAAAGCCACATTCCTGGCATTAGTCTGGTTCACTGTACCAGACTCTGCTGTGCCATTGTTCCACATCAGGAAACAAACAGGACTGGACACAGGTGTGGTCCAGGAGCGAAAAAGGCAAAAACAAAACAATGGACATGGTCATTTTGGAAATCCTGTTAAAATTAACTTAATTATTCAATTACGTCTTCTGAAAAGCTGCATTGCTAAATCTCGCAAGTGGAGCTAGTAACATTAGGATCACTGAGGTGAGATGAGTTGGGACAGCTTCAGCCTAAATAAGATAAGTTCAATGGTTTGGAAAATCAATACCAGGTTAAATGTCTGTGAACAGGATATGCAGAAAATAACAGTGTCTGCAAGGAATCCACATTTGTATATATTAAAGTGTAACTAAACCCTGAAACTTTTTTGCGGCTTTAATAATGCTTTTGACATTTTAGTATAAACTTGTTTCATTCCACAATTTTTGGTCTAAAACCATCTGAGGGCTGCCCTCTTAAGGTTAAACTGTGGCTATTGCAGTTACATTTTTCTATTGGTAAAATGGTTGGAGTTGAACATTACTGCATCACAGTGGTTTGTCTCTGGTATAAAAGCGCTGTATCTCACTCTCCAGCTGCTGACACCGCTCTGAGATTGACAGCGTTAGTCAGGTTAGAGTATTCGTTTCATGTTTCACACTTTTTCTGCTTTGTTTATTGCTGAACTTTTGTAAAACTATCTTAAATGGTTTCTGCATAACATGTTTATACAACACTTTAAGAGCCACATTATGAGGCTGGTTGCATCAGGAAGAGCATATGTGTAAAAAAAACCCCGCAAAAAAACAAATACAACTGATGCTCTGAGATGACCCTGTTATATGAAAAGGGAGCAGACAATTGGGCCAACAACAAGAACTTGTTTCTACAACGCACTCTTAGTTTGGAGAAGCAGACAGAAGCATTACATAACTTTAAACAGTGTCAGTGAAAATACTTTTTTATAAGAAATCATGACCAAAAACTGCTACAGTATAATAACATAGATGGATATTTAGGGTACACCAAAAGACAGGTTAATAGCAAAAGTGGCTGATTTACATTTTGCTGTGTCACTGTGTCACTGGTGGAGCATAAATGGAAAATAAGGCTGACAAAGACAGGATACCAGTAAAATACAGCCAACCAATGTTCAGGAACATAAATGCATTTAGTGATACTACATACAGTTTTTAAAATAATCTAATTTAATCTAATTTACAGAAAAAAAACAAAATGCTGCTGTCCACCACTGGGACAAACCACTCACTGCAATGATATTTAATCTATTTTAGTCTCCATCTTTTATTACTGGGTGGGACAGACTCGGGGCGGATACAATGACAGTTTGTATCGGACTGTTTCCTGGAGACTCACTATAACTGCACCATTTCTCTGCTCATGACCTCACCCTCACACATAATTACAAAGACATCCTTCACAAAGTCACTCAGTCCGATCAATACAGGAGTCCTCAGACCAGCGGGAAGGTCAACACTGGGCTGCAGAGGGTTAACTGATAAAAACATATTGATCTTGTGTCACTTATAGACAAAGACAAAGTATGTGGTCTAATTAAAACACATAAACAACAGTGAGGTTACATAACAGGAGTCAGCTATGGGCAGTCATTGTGTTTGGGAAGACACTAATCCTTCTCAATCACATCCCAATTACTGCAGTGCTGCTCTTTCAAACCCCATTACACCAGGACGCTCTGACGGATCACTTTACACAGCTCCAAGTCTATGGAGAAGAAAGCAGCTGAATGAGAAAGTTTTTTTTCTACTTTAATCTTTTCTTTATTTATACAACCCTGAAGCTGTACAATGCATTTGCATTTTGCACCTTAATTAAGATTTCTAAACCAAAATACTAAATATAATACAAAACACTGTTGTGTGTATATCCCAGTTTCGATTCCCAGACCGTGTGGGGCCTTTCAGTGAGGACCCCCCCTCTTGTTTTGGAGGGTTTCCTCCAGTTGCTCTGGTTTCCCCCATCAGTCTAAAACATGAAAAGTAGAATAATCCTCCAGCTAGTTACTCCTGACCAGGATCCTGGCTCAAGATCTGGAGAAGGGTCCCCGGGCGCTGCTCCGTGGTCGCCCACTGCTCCTGACAGGTTGCCCCAGCGGCAATGAAGAGTGGGCCAAATGCAGAGGCCAAAACTGACTTCTTATACTGTTGTTTCCTCAACAAAAACATACCTGGAGTTGTGTGTTTAAGTAACCCGCTATTCTTTCACAGTCAGTTTGTGAGACGACAAAAACGGCTTGTTTCACTGGTGTCTGCCTTTTCCACCAGACCATGCCCCTCCCCTCACAGTCCTGTCCTGTTCAAGAAGCACTTGAGGGGTGTGTCAGCAGTCAGGACAGCGGGGAGGGAGGGCTCTTAAAGTGACAGGGACCTAATCTGAACATTTCTCAAAGAGTCAAAATAAAAAAAAAAAATAATAAATTAACTATCTATAATCAAAGTAAAATATTTACATAATACTAAGACCTGTGACCTTTCTCGGATTTTGTCCTTTGTTTTATAAAGAGAATGATATAGTGGTATTTATCCTCAAAAGTAAGCAATAATAGGGAACACTTGAGACTTTTTGACAATAACTACAAGCTTGAAGTATTCTAAAAACAATGAATAAAAATAATGTCTTGTCCACTCAGACTCAGACTGATGACAGCTCTCAGTGCATCATGTTTCCTCTGCAGATGTGAACAAATGCAGATCATAAGGTCAAAGTGTCGAGCTGCTGTGAAGTCTCAGAGCAGTGAGAATCAGACCACTGCTGCTGCTGGGCTGGTCCCGTCTGTGGGGCAGGTGTTAACATGTGGATATTATGTATGACACTGTACCCTGTCTGTAGAGGTCACACTGACTAGACAAATACTAGACTGCAGGAAGTAATACACCATATGTCAGTCACTTAATGGTAACAATACATATTTAATAGGAATAGCTAAGGTCTTGTCTTAGGTGCTTACACTGAGTAATTGTCTCAGTCGAATGCTGCAATAACTTGTCATATTTCTGAGTGCAAAGCATTTAAATAAGTAAGGAAATTGGAGTCCAGTAAAACCTACTCTGTTGCTAAGTGATAAATTTACTGTCCGATTCTTGTGCTCAAAACTTTGTCACATAAAAAAACAAACAAGAATCTATGTCTATAGGCAGCATCATGCTAACTGAACCACCTTTTTGTTAAACCTGGCACAACTCAATTATCCCAGGCTTCCTTTTGGTTAGTGTTGTAGCGCCCGAGACCAGTCTTGGTCCTGAGACTGGTTTTGAGACAATTTTTTTAAGGTCTTAGTCTCGTCTCTGTCTCAGCTGAAATTTTACTTGGTCTTGGTCTTGATTACAGTTTTACTCTGTGTTGGTCTTGAATCCAATTTTCTTGTCTCAGTCTCAGATGTGACAATACATTATGAGAAAATACTTAATAATTTTGGAGTAATTAGTTTTCTGCATTAGAGGAACCAGGAACATGATCTGTCCTGTTTGTTTGTGGAGTCTGTTGCATTAAATTATTAAAATTATTATTAATGTATTTAAACTTTTTTTTTTTACTTTTCCCTTTTATTTAGTGTTAGTTTACAGGGTTTGGTCTCGACCTGGTCTCTGTTTGCCTTGGACCCTCAGTCCTTAAAAGTCATGGTCTCGGCAAGGTCTTGAACCCTGAAAGTCTCGGCCCTGTCTTGGTCTTGGTTCACTCTAGACTTGGACTTGGACTGGTCTTGGTTCTCGATTAGTACGGTCTTGACTACAACACTACTTTTAGTAACACATACAGACCAGTCTATAGCCTATGCACAAATCTGTTCCCTGCCCCACTGTGGTCCATCTCCCGACCAACGGAAAACAACTACATGACCAATAAATTACCAATGAAATCTACTTCTTTTCCAAAACTATCATCATCAGTGTGTATCCAGTAAGGCTGATGAGTTTTCACTGGTCTCTCTGTAGACTCAGACTGTCACTGCTGCTGCTTCTGCAGGAAACACAAATCAGATCAGAGCTGCAGGTGACTGACAGCTCACTGTGAGCCAACTGTGAACTGAAGAGGTCTTTAATTAAAATTAGGCGCGTTTACATTGAATTTAAGCTGTGTAATCAAGAGGATTATTTACACAATGCCCACAAATCAGGAGAGTATTATCATCAGACCTCTGGTTTGTGATAGAGGCCAAGAATACTTTCACTTCTTAAAATTACTAGCAGAAAACTTTCCCCATTTCCTTTGTGAGCTGTGATTTGGTAAGAGCTGTAAGGAAAAATGTCTTGATCTCAACACTATAGAAACACTAAGAGGTATTGTTTATGTGTGGATCTATTATCTATATGTTTTTCATGAAATTCCAGCATAAGATGTCTTTACATGCACATGTTTTATTGTTATAATATATCACCTTAACCTTAAATTATATAATTTTTTTGACATACAAAAAATACACAAATATTAAACCTAAGTATATTCAGCTTGTTGAGTTTGCTGCTAATGGCTAGATTCTAGATACTGCAGATATATATAGAGCCACATACATATGGTACAGTACATGCATATGAGGCCCCCTTTGAACCTGAATTAAAACCTGGATTAAGTGGTTATCATATAGCCAATTTATCAGTTCAATAGTATTTATAGAGACCAATATCACAAAAGCAGTCGCATCAAAGGGCTTTCCAAACAATTACACACAATCAAACATAAACACACAATCAAACAATGAAAGACAGACAAATAAGGACTGACATGAGAGTGAAACTTAACAAAATTACACCATCAAATGTGCTGTCTTTCCGTTTCCAACAATAGAGAGGAGATGTGCGCTCATGCTGTCATCCTGTCTCGCCGCCCGGAAGTCTGCCTCCCATTTAATACATATAATAGAAGTAAATACCCTATTTTCACATTAATTTCTGACATTATTTTCTGTCTATATGTGGCTTTGTAGGCTACAGTCCATAACTACATAACCACAGGCCAAAGACTATTTTTAAATCGGAGGTCAGGTTGCATGAAACTGATCTAAGGCGGTGATTGGACCGGAGTGTGGAGGAGTTTCTCTGACTGAGGTTCCCAAATGTACTACAGCTCTATACCAGAAGACAGCCTGAATCAGACAAGAGTGAGTTTATTTTTACATGTTTGAAAAGAGGGAGGATGTGGATCTGAACATATATACGGTTTATATCCACTTGAGTGCACAAAGCAAACACATGGATGAGTTCCGCACCATTTAACACAACTGTCTGCATTGTCAAGACTCTTCAGCAAGTACACAGGGAGATTACTAAGACACTTTAGGAATGCAGTTTATTTCTTTTTTGTCAAATAACAGAAAGAAGAAATACTTGAATTGTGCACTGACTTTTGTTTAGAGTAGACAGGAGCAGGGTTACATTGTGAAATCCCTAAATAATATTGATGTTTTATATAGAGTATATTGTAGTAGTATTCGATCACCAGAAATAATAAATAGTATGCAACAACACCAGAAGGCACTTGAGCAAAATTGGATATATCTACAAGCTCCAAATGTAAAAACCATACTAAGCTGATAAAGGTTAAATGCATGAATAAACCCTAGGGGGCCACCCCTCTCCTGTCCAGTCCTAGGTCTGACTGTAGAGGAGAAGATCACAGCAGCCTGTTTTAAAGTGACAGTAACATCTGTCACCGTCCTCTGTGATACTGAGAGTTGTGTACATTGAAATACAGGAGCTGTGAGGAATTTCCCCCAACCCTTGTTTTGAATGACACCCAGTGGTCGTTAAATGGACTGCATTGTTCAAAAATGTTTGTCAAGTTCACACGCACCAGGTTTGTGCACTGCTGGTGTCAGAGCAGTGGTTCCCAAACAACCTGAAGTTGGTTTTGGGGGTTTCGTATTTGGGACACAGAAAAAATAAACATATTTAAAAATTCTGTTGACACTTAATAAAAAAATACCTACTTTTACAATTTGGAAATGATCAGGAATTACACTGTTGCAAGGAGGAATAATTATAAAGAGACAAAGCACTAGAAAAGACCAAAGTAAAAACAGATCAGGTAAAAGGGTCACAGGCTAAAATCATTTGGCCTTTGGAAATTTACTTCATCTGAAATAGTCTCATACAGAAGTGATTTCCAAACAGTGTGTTGGGACCAAAAAGATGTTCACAGGGAAGTTCAATATAGTTTCAGTGTTCATTTGTACCCTCATATGGTGTATTTATGTGTAGTACTTGCATTGTTTATATTTTAAGCACTGTGAATTGCTAAATTGTCCCGAGAATGAATGTGAGAGTGAATGGTTGTCTGTCTGAGAATGTCTCTCAGCCCTGTGACTATCTGGCAGCAGTCCAAGGTGGCCCAACGTTACTGGGATAGGCTCCAGTACCCGTGACCCCCAACAGGAATAAACGCAAAAAGATGAATGAATGAATACACTATATTGCCAAAAGTATTGGCTCACCTGCCTTTAAATGTATATGAACTTAATTATGAACCCATAGGGTTTAATATGACGTTGGCCCATCCTTTGCCTCTATAACAGCTCTTCTGGGAAGGCTTTCCCCAATGTTTTAAGAGAGCTTATGGGAATTTTAGACCATTCCTCCAGAAGCACATTTGTGTGGTCAGACACTGATGTTGGACGAGAAGGTCTGGCTTGCAGTCTTCGCTCTAAGTCATCCCAAAGGTGTTCTATCACAGGATACAACACCTTTGGCCAGTCAAGTTCTTCCACACCAAACTCACTCATCCATGTCTTTATTAACTGTGCTTTGTGCACGGGTGCAGTCATGTTGGAACAGGAAGTGGCCATCCTCAAACTTTTCCACAATTATGTATTTTAATTTTGCAACCCTCCAAAAATATAATTTAGCTCCATTTTAGGTTTTCAGATCATGTAGTGTACTTTAGGCAATGAACGTGCAGCTCATAGCAAACCATACCCTTTAGATCAATAATATCCACTGAAGTAGTCCACTGAATATGTTGAATGTGACCTGTAATGACCCCAGGATCCTCCCCTGGTATGTGTCAGCAGTATTTAAAGCCCTGCTGCATGTTTTACAGTAATAGATTTGTACAGAGTCACTATTATAACTCAGAGCTGGATTTAACCCCATTACTCCCAGAGGAAACTCACTGTCACCTGCTCCAATAACTTATTCAAACTGCTGTAATAAGACCCTGAGCTCCAACAGAAATAACCTGCTGTTTACACACACACAGCCTTGCTAATTAAGAGTTATTCATTCTTCCTGAGGCCACTATACAAGAAAATCCACTAAAGATTAAGATTGTCTCTAGAGAGAGGTTTGAACAGGTGCCAACAGCTTCTGCAGAAGGACATAACTCAGCACTGTCAGCAAAACAAGGAGACAAAAAATAAAATAAAATAAAATGAATAATAAATCTAGCATATGAAAATAAATAAAGTAAAAATAATAATATAAGATAATATAAAAAATATTCCAGACTGTAAAAAAATAACATAAAATGTCAATAAGTTTATGCAAAAAAAAAATAAAAAATAAAAAATTAAAATGTTTATAAAGGCGTAGGAGCTAGCAATAATGAATTTGTGAATCAACAACAAACAAATACAAATAAACAAATAAAAATACATAAAATGAATACTAAACAAAATAAATATAAATAAATAGGTCAATATACTGTATATAAATAAATAGCATAATTAATAATAAATGAATAGGTCACTGTAGGTTGTTTTAAGATTTAAGGTTTTGTTACTAATGCTGACAGCCAGATTTTTTCATAGTTTTATTGTTGTTTTTTTATTTTTTATTTTTTTGCAGTTCTTTGGGCATAAAAAAGTGTTATTTGATCAAAACAATTACTTCCTGGTTTCTTTTTTTCTTTTTTCTTTTTTTGTGCAGTGCTACAGCTGACAAAAAATGCACCTAAAAACCTTAATACTCTATTCACAAATAAATTCAGAAGGGAGGGCACAAAAACATAAGTGCATCTTGGGCTCACAATCAAGTCTGAGACCAATATGAAAACTCAACAGGAAGTGTGATGTTGGCAGAGACAGGTGCCAGAGCAGCTCACAGGATCACAGTGGGCATCTGAGTGGGAAGAACTGGACCAAACTCAAGTATCTAAACCAGGCCTAGTACTGACTGTGGGTATATTTTGAATGAAAATTACTACACTGATCAGGAATAACATAATGACCACTGACAGGTGAAGTGAATAACACAGATTATCTCTTCATCATGGCACCTGTTAGTGGGAAATTATTAGGCAACAAGTGAACATTTTATCCTCAAGGTTGATGTGTTTGAAGCAGGAAAATTAGTCAAGTGTAAGGATTTGAGCAAGGGTAAAACTTTGATGGCTGGACGACTGTGCAGCTCTTGTGGGCTGTTGTGCAATGGTCAGTATCTATCAAAAGTGGTCCAAGGAACGAACAGCGGTGAGGTCTGATCCAACAGAGGAGCTGCATATTAGGCAGGTGGTCAGAATGTTATGCCTGATCCATGTAAATTTATCTTGCCTGATTCTCCAAAATATAGTTGAACATACAGACCACTACTGTCCAACAATGGTTTATGTTGTGAAACTTCAGGGGGGGCTGCAACACTACCTCTATAACTTAACTTTCTTAATCTTAGTCTTACTGTCAGAAACAAGTGGGCAGAGAGACCCCAGCTGTCGGTGCCTCCTCCAGATGTGACTGTAATGATCCAGCAGGTTTTACAAACACAAGAGGCAGCTGCTCCATTCACAAATCCACCAAAGTAATGTGATAATATTGGAGAGCAAGTTTGTTTGTCTGCTTCTACAAACTGGGCATCGGCATTGGTCAAATTGTGAGTCTCAAATAAACAAATTGGCTGATCTTATGGAGGCTGGTCCAGCTTCCTGTGTCAAACTGTGGTTGGCTGTGAAATGACAGTAAACTGTTGCCACTGAGTCAGACTAATCAAATGAATGCTGTTGTGATATGCTACTGTTATGACTACTGCTTAGACTAAAGAGTCTGATAGTAATAGCAATAATAATAACTTTTCCAAAAATATAGTTGGATGCTGAATAATGCCAACTTTGAATAAAACTGACTTATATATTGTATAATTAGAGCAGAGTCAGCTTTGTGTACTGTTATCACTGTTGTTGTACTACTGTCTTGTAACACTGTGATATTTAATGAGTACTCTGAGTTTTACCTATAGTGACCTTCATTATTATGATGCATTTTTAGTGAAAGCATTTCCTACAGCATACACTGTGTACTTTGCTGGCCTGCAAGCTTGAATTGTTTTTCATGTTTTATACAAACAATTTGTCTGGTATTTGTGGATTATAGTTAAATGTCCTTGGTGCAATACCAATACAGAATAAACTCTGGATGCAACTGGCCAGCCATCAGTGGTGTTTGCATTTTTTCAGTTAATCAGCATTATGGCCATAATTAACCGAAAGAAATATTAACAATTAATCATTAAGCAACTGTTTCCTAAACTATACAAGCCTATGACTTGTCTTTAGTTTTAAAAAAAGATAGGTGATGTCAAGTTAATCGATAATCGTTAAGACTACCAAATAATCGATCAAAGAAAATTAAGCGATTGTGCATCCTTCCCAGCCATTCAACAAATAAAAGGTGTATCAGCCCATTTAAAATACGACGGTACAACTGGTCCATCAAGAAATTTAACTTTTAGTGGAAATTGCTGTGAAGAAAAGGGATGGAGGGCAGGTGCACAGAGAAAGTTTTGCAAATGAATGGGTATGGTTAAAAGTGAACTTAACGTGTATAATAATAATATAATTCACCAGAATTCACAGAATCCAAAGACATCTGTACAAAACCAACATGGAACCAATTAAAGCTGCTCCAGCGCTCAGTGAACCATGCCTCCGGTAACACGCCCACCTGCCACCTCCCATTCAAACTCATGTCTGCGAGTCAGAGCCGCCCCAGCACAGACCACCACAGCTCGGTCCTACCTTTATACCTCTCCCGGACGTTCTCATAGGCCTGCACATAGTCCTGCTCCTCGGGTAGCCTCTGTCCCGGGTCCAACATGGGCATAGGGATTGACTGACTCATAATGCAAACCCCTCTTTTATCTCTAAACTTTCCCAGGCCTGTTTGCTGATAACACCCCTGTAGCTGTGTGCTGCTGCTGCCGGTGACCTGCTAGACAGTGCCCACGTTCTGAGTCCAACTATTTCCATCTAAAGCAGTGTATTTGAGTCCGGACCACCACCAGCACCACTCCCCTCGTGTGCTTGAGAAATACCCCAACACATACCGGACCCCTCCCCCTTAAAGGCACAGAGGATATCAACTATACAAAGCTACAACACCAATCTCCAGCTCCACTCCGGATAGAGTATAGACACTTGGCAAACTCAGTGTAAAAAAAAAAAAAAAAAAAAAAATACTGAGAAGCAGCGTGGGGTTATTTGAGTCCCTATTTTGGAAACTGGGGCAATAGCAAGACTCGGATCATCCTCTTTAGAAAATAACCTCAGAACATTTAAATGGTGCGGCTCATGACATATTCCCCAAACTGTATGATGTCACGTTGTAAAAGTTATAATGCCAGACAACCACACCTCTTCAGCATGGAACAACAACACTCGCTTGATCTTATACTCTTTTGAGAATAAAGTAAGGCTGCAATAAAGACTAATGAAAATATATTGTCTATTGTAAAGTTTCGAAGTTGTAGCCGGGACCATATTGAGACTGAGACGGTGACTTTTATCCATGAAAGCCATGACCTATTAAATAATTTGTTTCTGCTATACAAAATACATGATACTTTCTATTTAACTTTTTATGTTTACTATCAATGTTTAGTAGTCGTAGTCAGGCCCACATTGAGTGACTGAGAGACACAATAGTGCAATATCTCATGAAAAACAAGAACTGCAAAATAAGTAATTAAATGGATGAAGAGTAAAATCTAAGCTAATTTCTTGCATTTGAGAAAAACTGTTTGATTACACATAAGAGGAATCTGTTGTAGAAAAAAACCAAGACCTTAGACTTATCTAGGCTTACGGTTTTCATTCATTAGTCACCAAAATTTGCCGGCACTGAGTCACCAACAGCTGATAAAACAGATAAAGTGACTACTGACTACTATTGACACAGAAATACAGTGATAACAAATACAGAAAGAAGCAAAGTGAAGCGCGGCTGTATCTTGTTGTAAAACATGTAATGAGGCAGAAAAAAATAATAATAGGGCAGTTTGGACGAAAGTTAAACTCTGGAGCTGGAAGTTTAAGGAGAGCTTAAAACTTCAGATGGAGGACAAGTGAAATATGTAGCATTTTTGTTACAGTTGACAATATACTGTAAGGTTTGCATCCAACCATAAAAAATGAAGATACATAATAAAGTTGTGGTTATAGCTGGTCTTGATTTATATCCTCTCTGTTTGAAACAAAATATTAAAAGTGATCCTTGGACTAAAATCTTGCGAATCTGATAGGTCTTTACAAGCTTAACAAACCCTGACTCATACTTATCTTAATGCAGGCTTTGTTATTTTAGTTGTGGGAAAATCAATACAGTTGTGATGCCATATTTTTCCTACTGAGGTCCACAATAACAGAGAGCCTGCTCTTAAAGTACTGTAAATCTTTTGTTCACAGTCTGCGCCAAAACCAAAGTAAATAACTTTTCATTCAGAGAAACACGCCGCCGCACAACTGAGGAGTGACAATGGAGAGAGAGGAGGCCAAGAAAAACAGTGGCTCTACTTGGACCACGAAACAAGGAAGTGGTGCTTGGAAATAATGGAGTAATCTCTGGCAGAAAAGTGGGAAAAGACTTCAAATCTTTCAAGGCTGAATGTCCACTGATTTTTAAGAGCTGGCTTATTCTCACTGACTCTGTGGGGAGGCTCAGATGAGTTGGAAGTCATGATTAAATGGTAACATGGAGAGTTTTATCTGTAATGGTCACAGGTAGTTAAATAGTGTGATATATTACCAAAAGGAAATACTACGTCAAAGTGAAGCTTAACTCCCATTGACTCACAATCCAAAAATGTCAGGAGATACAAAGACTGACCACACTGTTTCAGGGTTAATCTCTCCATTTAGATTTTAGTTAGAATTTAGTAAAATAAACTAGATTTCAATGAACTTCTTCTGTGGTGTGTAATGTGTCATGGTCACACCACTCGACACCCCACACACTATGACCAAAACTGTCTAAGAGTTTACAGCAATGCGACGTCCCTTATGTCTTTGGAAATAGGTTGATTTATGTTTTCTCAAAGTTAGATTAAAAATGAGGTTGGCCATTGACAGTGGTTGACTCTCTCCAAAATACAATGCAATTTTGATCTATAAACCCTAAAAGTCTGCAAACTACTATCCTATGCTATGCGATGCTATGCTTTTTCTACTATGGTTGAGGAGGTACTGCCTTATAAATAAATGCTACTGATCTCCCAAAAGTAAACATGTGAAAAACTGCCGCTGTAAGCCACATTCCAGTGTATTCTTTGTGCCAGTCCCAGGACCAGATAAATGGAGAGAGCTGTGTCTAGTCAGAGATTCGCCATAAAGCCATATGCCAAATAAATATGCAAATCACTGCACACTAGGAGGCAGATAGTTTGCTGAGGTGAAGGGAAAAGCAGAACCATGTCAGTCATAACTTCTATACAGTTTTCTTCTGAGTCTGTGTGTTTCTTATTGCACATCTGCATAGTTTTGAGGTCAGGTTTATGCAACTATTGGGAAAATAAGGAGAATGTCACCAGGATGACACTGCATATTGCACCATTTGATTAATTCTCTATGTGGAAAAGGAAAAAACACCAGCAATGCCAAGTTAGTGTTTCTCAACAAATGATTTAAACTCCGGAGAGATGTGGGTTCCCATAAAATCATTGCTCTATAATTAAAACTGTATAGTGTCAAAACTGAGGCAAAATGTAGAAGAAACACAAAACCCCAACATTACAGTGTTTCCAAACTACAGAAGTGGGCCGGGCCTAAAGGTGGTTCACCCTAAACAGCTTAAATTTATCACATAAGGTGGTCATAATGTTGGTGTATTTTTGCATTATATCCTCCTGCTGTATTACTATCTGTGAGTTTGAAGCCTACCCAGTGTTTTCCGTCTGTCCGGTCTGACTCTTCCCTGTGTATTTGCTCACTGACCTTGGCCCCAGTCTCTGAGCCCAGTGCCAGGCCTCCTCCTCCCACTCAACACCACACTACAGACCGTTCCACCACTGCTCCGCTGCTAATTTATGTCTGAGCTAAATACAAGCAAAACAAAACGTGATGAAGGACATGGCTCTGAACTCACTTTCATTGACTGACTTCATTTACATTTCCCCTGATTTACGAGGCCACAGACTTGACTAACTTTTACTTTCCTGGATAATTAAAAGACAAACAAGGTGGGAAAACGTGCTCCTCCACTGTATTTTACTGTAATTACTGGACTGGTTCTATGAGGCAGCATAACAATGTAAGCAAGTCAACAGGTGACAAACTAATGGCAATAATAAGGATTATTAAAACACAATACACATGACATTTTATTTAGGTACACCCCTTCAACACCCTGTTAAGACAAATATCAAATCAGCCAATCACACATCAGCAGCTCAGTGCATTTAGCCCTGAGACATGTTGAAGACAAACCTGCTGAAATAGAGACAAAAAGGACTAGTCTGAGTATCAGACTCAGTAAAACTGCTGATCTACTCTAGAGTTTACAGAGAATGGTCCCAAAAAGAGAAAATGTCCTGAGAGCTGCAGATGTGTGGCCGAAAATGCCAGAGGTCAAAGGAGACTGGTTTCGAGATGAGAGAAAAGGGACAGAAACTCAAATAAGCACCATCTCTGAACAAACCAAACAACCTTGAAGTATCAAAAGGCCACACCTGGGCCACTTTATTAGGCACAAGGTGTTCCTAATAAAGTGGCCAGTGAGTTTATCTTGAACTCCTAGATGCAGTAACTAATGTTAATTTTGTATATCACAGAAATTTGTGGGTTAAAAAAGTGTTAATGAAATAAATCAACACTGAAGAGTCCTTCTAGGAGATTAGTGATGTTTCATGCTCCGATGCTCACTGTCTTTACACACTGTCCTCTAGTGTCCAACCAGCAAACTGCATCTCTTGAGTCCCACCACTTGACCCTCGTCAGACATTTTTTTGCTCTTTGACACTTTGACCTGCTTTTGCTAAGTATTGAGTAATTGCTACCTCTAAAATTGGCAGAGAAAAGAATAATTGTAAGATGCCTGCCTGTACTGGCTGTACCAAAAAGGAGTACAACCATACCTTTAAATCTGCATACACTACAGTACTGTGTAAAAGTCTATAAAGCGTAGACCTCTGACAAGGCATTAGTCTAATTTTCACATCCCACTCAAACCTTTGCACAGTTAGAATCATACCCCAGCTCTATACTGAAACATGAAAATTACTAAACCTCGTCTGATTAAATGCTAAAAAAAACAAAGCGATGCTGCTGCCTGTAAACTGCAGTCTATTTAAATATGTACAACATGCTCTCACATCCTTCTATTGATCTGTCTCCAAACAGCAGTAAAGGCTCATGGATAATAGGTGCCTTGTGTTTTTATGTTGCCTGGACAGTGAACCCTTTTCGTGTCGGCCAACAACACACCAAACCATTGGTTTACTTTGTCATGTTTTACCACCACTGAAGAAAAAGTCATGACAACAAGAAATCTCTACAGCGATGTCTTCAAAAAGAAAACCTGTCCAACAAAACCAAATAGTAAGATTAGAAAAAATACCCAAACTCCTTTTACATACAAATATACACATACACAAACCCTATCATAGTCAGTCAGCAACTATCCAGAGTCCTGAAATTAGTGTCATCGGTGTAATCCTACGGTAACCATTATCATCGGTATGTTTCAAAATCTGTGTTTTTATTATTAAAATATTATGTTTTTCAGGTTTTTTGAAATAGTTTTTTGCATTAGTTTTTCACGTTTTATAACTTAAAATAATGTATATGTATGGAAAAATCTTCTTGTGTGGAGCTGTTACTTTTAATTTACAGAGAACATTTGAAGAATTTGCAGTGACTTCCTGGTTTCACAAGTCTACGTAGAGCTGTGAGACCGAGCATTATCAGCTCCTGAGAAGGGAACGGGTTCGAAAAGAGAAGGGCTCAGCAAACAGGATTACTCAAACAAGTGTGAATGAAACAAAATTACTCCAGGTCTGTTTTTGAGATGGAAACAACATTCTAAAAGCTAAAAGCTCAAAAAAGTAAATTTAGCAGAATAGGGGACCTTTAATGTTTTTAATGTTAATTATATAAATTAGTAGTCTTTAGTTTTGCAAAAGACACAAGATTTTAGTGTCCCCCCAAAGATTATCAGTTGTACAATTGACTATGCATCTGTTGCTTTGTCTACCAGCCAGGCCAAATCAAATCTGTAAAATCTGTATCTGTAGTTTGTATTGCAACCTCAACTGGTATAAATATTTATTTTACATCAGTCCATTAGCTGCATGTTTACCCCAATCTATACTTACTCCTATAACCTGAGGCGACACTGCTCACTGTGGCTGCACCCACATTAATACCATTAATATTTATGTCACCCCATTAATACTGATGGCAATCCTAGATCACTAAAACCCAATTAAAACTTGGACCCACTGGTTTTATTTTGAGTAGATGAACTGTGAGGAGTCACTTTGTCTAATCAATAAACTCACATGTAAGAAGTCTTTAGGATCTTCCCAAAGCTTTCACCAGTATTTATCCTGCACCATCACTGCCTCACACTAAAATCTGTCTACAGCTTGACAATAAATGTTCCTATCATTAGATACTGCCCAGGATTTATCTTGCGTTACTAATAAATGGACTAAGGGCAGCCATCCAAGTCCTCTTCCTCTGGTACAGTGGCTCTGAGCTCGAAGCATATTTCCACTGGCAATATCCTTACTTGTGTTGCCCACACTGTGCCAGGACAAGCACATTTCAGTACTTTTTCTTGTAATACAATAAGCCCACTGTCCAAAGCACGAGAGTCTCACATTTTTGCTGCTGTAGTTACTTGCTAATTTGCACAAACAGCACAACAATAGGCCACTGCAGAACCACACCCAAAACAATCAATATGAGAGACAATCAGGTCCGGGAAGAAGGGAGATATTGGTCTAAGGGACAGTAACAAGTCAATGGCTGTGGGTTTTGCTGGTGAAGCAGTTTGGAGAATGAGGGGGACGGGAGGAAACATCTACGGATTGCAGTGCATCCTTTTACAGTATATAAGGCTGCCAAATGGAGAAAAAGAGAGAACGTTTGGGATGAATTATGATTAAAACAACACTATAAAAATGTTCCTTTAAAATACATTCCCTATAAATATGAACGTACAGCCTTATGTTATTTTGAATATTTGTGGAAATTAAATTACTTCCTCACAAACACCTAACGAGATACTTCGGAAGATAACTTGGGGCATGTTACCATCTCATGATAACAAATGATGCAGCACAAAATAATGCCTAAAATCCTCAGGTAAAGTCAAGTTGCTAGACCCTCTTTATGCAGGAAAAGAAAAAGAGAAAATTAAGGAACTAATATGTGCATTGTGTGTTTTACTACATATCACTAACCAAACTAATAAATAAATGCATTTTGGAAGTCAGACTCGAGTCCTCTTATGGTCCCAAGAGTTGTAGTCCTGTAAGTTGTAAGGGCATAATGGGATGGGACATATTCTTCACACACTTATGTCTTCCACCACAGCAGGTTTAAGCAGGAAATATGTCTAGCTCTGCAACAACTCATGGCTAAGACTCTACCGGTTTACAACATGTATCGTGGTCTGGGAGATCTTCATAGTACTTCACATTACTGTTATAGGGTCCTACAACTCTTATAAAATGTAATCCCCCTTCAATACTTCATCATTACCTGCGATGCGGATGACTGCCCTCTCGGCTGGATCCAGGACGTCCCCTGAAGCGGACTTGGAGCGTTTGATGCGGTGGTGTTTCTGCAGGTTCCAGGGCAGAGTGTCTCCAAGCGAAGGGATGCTGCTGATCGAACACAGCTCTGAGGTGCTCTCCTCTGAGGCCGCTCTCACCAGGGGCCTCCTCCTGGACCCCTTCACTTCATCCATCGCCTGCACACACAGAGGAAACAAGTATTATGAAGTATTACAGCAGAAAATGAAGGATACTGAGCCAATATCATCTTTTTACACAAACAACTTAATGAACTCAAACTACTTTATAAACAATAAACAGTTTTGTTTTATTCTTCATAATAGTCTCTTATAATGAACAGAAAGCACAGATGTATAGTAATACGTAACATTAAAAACTGTAGTCCACAAATGTATAAATAAATAAAACAGAACAGATCCAGTGCGTAAGAGCTTTATCACCAAATGTTTAGTTCTGCATTAGTTTATTGCACGTTGAGGAGCCAAAGATGCTAAGGTGAGGACTCCAATGGGTCTTTCTGTTCCATAATTTAAAAGAAGGTTTCTCAGATAGTCAGGACCAAGTCCAGTGGTGCTTATATCAACCCTTAACTAAGGCAGGGATGTGTATTCATGTGCAATTATGAGAAAGCACCAGGACATTGTTTTAAAAAAAATCTGGGAAGGATTGGCAATGCACTACAAAAAATTTCATCAAAATGTTATAAACAACCTGGGTGACTGAGAATCAGCTGAGAAGATGTATGATGATGTCCATACAGTTACACAATGCATTATATATGAAGGTAGTGAAATGCTGACTCACTGAGATAAAGTGTTTGAGGAAGATGACGTTACAGACTGAACTACGTCACGACGCAGAGCTGCTCTTTGTGCTGAGTCACATCTGCTCCAGCTGGGACTGTCTCTGGACTGTCTCTGGACTGTCTCTGGACTGTCTCTGGACTGTCTCTGGACTGTCTCTGGACTGTCTCTGGACTGTCTCTGGACTGTCTCTGGACTGTCTGATCCACTCTGCCCCCCTCTGCCCTGGACTCTGTCTTTTATCCACTGTAAACCCTTCATCTCTGCCTGGTCTGTTGTGACTGTAATGTGGCAATACTATTTCAGAGTATCTAACACTTTATCAGTCATTTGAGGACATCTGTGTTGACAAAGTCATTTTATGTTAGAAGTTGATCGAGATGTAATGGATTAGCCAGTGGTTTCCAAATGGTGGATTAGGGCCCAAATTAGATTTAGAGATAAGCAGACAAATTGGGAATCACAGTCAGACCAGTTCAGAAACACTGAATTAGCTTAGGGGCATACTTACTGTATACAATAGCACATGTTGTCCATATAATAATAATAATAATAATAATAATAATAATAATAATAATAATAAGAAGAAGAATAAGAAGAAGAAGAAGAAGAAGAAGAAGAAGAAGAAGAAGAAGAAGAAGAAGAAGAAGAAGAAGAAGAAGAAGAAGAAGAAGAAGAAGAATGCTAAAGCAACAATGACTAACTTTGAAAGCTCTGATTGATGAAAAAAGATTATAATCCAGCCACAAGGGGTCACAAGCCAGTGAACAATTTGTGTCAGTCCCAAACTGGAATAAATGAAGAGGGTTGCACCAGGAAGGCCAGGAAATGGTTAATCTAAATTTGCCAAATGAATTTGCCAGTCACTGTACACTAAAAGGCAGATGATATGAAGTGGCCAGGAGGGAGAAGCCAAAAGGGAAGAAAAGTTTGAAAAAAAAAAAAATCAACTATAACATACAGAATATCCACTCACTACAGTGCTTGTCACGATGAGACCTAATAGTGAGCTTGATTCACAAATTTAGTGAGTAAGAAATGAATCCGGCAAGAATCTGCTGCGCCGGATGCTCTGAACATTAGCACTATACAAGGGAGACGTGTAAAATATTCATAAGCTTTTAAAATAGCCCCTGAATGCAGCAGAGAGAGAGACCTCAGGCTGCGGGGCGTTAGTCAAGACTATCACATATACAACGCAAGTCAAAGGAGAGAGAGCTTTCCTCTCCAGCAAACACCAACATAAACATTAGCATGGTAAAAATCACATGTGTTTACTAAAAGTAGCAAATGTTTTTAACTGAATATGCCTTGAAGGAGGGAGATGTTTTAGACTAATGTAAAACACTGCAACAAAGTCTTTTTTTTTCCTTTTGGTGATTTGCATATTGTTTTGGTGTAGGTTTTGCGTTGGATGCTCTTCCTGATGCAACCCGTTCCATTTATCTGGGCTTGGGACAACACAAGTGCCATTGTTGCTGGATTTTATTTGAACTATTATGCAAATCCAGCCACTCAGTGAACATTTAGCATCATTTTGCATTACTCTTAAAGACTAATTTTGAGCACAAGGTGAATCCATTTATTCTTGTTCTACTGCACTGCCTTATTTGGGTCCCATATTGACTAAAAAGAGTCCCCTCACTTCTGTCCACTCTCCTACATTTAGTAAGGAGGAGGTCAGACACAAGTAATCAGAATAAAAACCAAAACTCAAATGTGAAAACAACTCATTTCCATATGTTTTGTGTCTATTCAGAGTAGCGGCTCCTTGTTTGTATGGCTCTGATCCAAATCTGAGTGAAAGCATCTAAAGTCTCCCGGCGACAGTGACAAGCCTTACTGAGCATGCTCCAAAACTCAGGACTTGGAGCAGAAACAAAGTTAGGAGTTGGAGGTGTGTGTATGTGGGTCGTACAAGTAGACACTCACAGTTCATATTTAAACCTTCAACTCACTGAACCCAATGTAATTAAATTCTGTCTATTTAAATCTGAGTAAAATGACATAAACTTGATCATAACAATAGCATTTACTGTATGTTTGTGCACTTACAGGTACACATAAAGCCATACTTCTATATTTATTTAAAAACAGTGTGTCTCGGTATAGGCTTCTTGTGCAATAATATAGCCTCTTCCTGGATACTCCAATCTAAAGTTATATTAAAGTTGTACTGTTTCTGACAATGCTGCTCTACACATCTGTTCTCATAAATCACAGTTGTCAATACCAGAGTAAACTTGACCCTTAGTGCGCGTGTCCTTGCTCTGGTGCATGACCACACCTGTCTGTCCTGTCCCTACACCTGACCGTGCACCTGCTAGTCCCATTCAAAGATGCTCCCAAACAAACCTCATCCACCCACGCCCTGTAAAAATAAATTCTCCTTTAATTTGTGCCTATTCTTGGCTCCACACATCACATGATAACAACAAGAAATACAACAACAGCGATGCGTCAAATCCTATACCCCTCTGTTTACTCACGCTCAAAATATCCATGATGCTCGTTAACAATCGCGATAAATCCGACTTCTTTTTAGCTAAACAGTAGCGTGATTTATCCCTTTAAATTTGGGGAACCACTGTCCTCTCCCGGGCTGCAGCAAAAGTCCCGCGCCTGCGTCTTGGAAAGGCTGTGTTTTTGGGTTGAAATGTGGCCGGGACAGAGCGCTTCCCTCAGCCCGCTGCAGTCTGCATGTTCCCGCGGAGGCAGACTCTGAATCTGTGCAGCTCGCTTCAGGATGGAGTGAGGAAGAAGAAGAGAGGAGAAGGTAGAGTGGTGCACGCTGGCTGCGCACGTGAAAGCTGATTCCAGGTCAGATTAGCGGTACCCAGCGTGTCTCTGCTAATTGGAGACGTGTCAACTATCGCGATACTAATTACAGGAAACATTTAAGGTTTAACTTGATAATGTTAAGAAGTATAAATCTGCTCGGGTGTTGGGCTGCACACACCTTGAGGATATTGGTACAGGCTGGGTTTGTGCTGAGCTCAGCGTTAGTGGGTCACAGGGAAACAGATGGCCAGGTCTGACACATGACTACAACATGGGACTGAATCTATTTAATTCACTGCAGCAAAGATTTGTGCGATTATAATCTATGTAAGTGTTGTGAAACTAGATTTGCTCATTACATCAACTGCTCCTCTGTTTTCATCTTGTGCTGCCACTTCACATTTGTAGATGTATGAAGAAAAGTTTATTGTCATCACCTGCAGCACTGCTTTTTGCAATTCATCTTTATCGCTTATTCATTATTAATCAGTGTCAGAGTGGGTCCTTTTAGGGGCTGTAAAATAGTGTATTGGGATTATGAGATAAATATATTATGCATGGGAGTAGGAAATACATGATTATGGTTGTTAAAACTGGCAGCTCCAGACAGTGAGATGGAAAAGTGTCAGTAGTACTTGTGAAAGATTAGCCAAACCATTTGTTAAATTTGTATTTACAGGCAGAGTTGAAGAGCTATGACTTAAATGGTCTGTGCAAATGGGAACAATTTAAACACATAGATTATTATAAACTGTTTGTTGTCTATATCTCCTGCATTCTGGTAAGTGAATACTCAGAAGAAGGCAGGCCAGGTGGGACCTTCCTGATCATTTAGTGACATGGCAGCCTTGTACTGATAGGTAAATGTATTTAGCCCTAATCATGTTTATATACAGTATTTAGCATGTGTTTACATGTTGTAAATACAAATAAGCTCACTCTGTTCTAAGTCATTTATGTCTGTACAATGTACTTTAAATATCAAAATTTATTAAACAAAAAAAAAAACTCTTTGACGATATTATTTTCTTGTTTCCTGTCTTCTTTTCCCTTCAGAGGATGTGACAGCAAAACATCTGCATGCAGTTACACTAGATGCCCTTCCTGACACAACCCTAGCACTGGGACAGCTTGGGACTGGCGCAAGAATACACTGGTTTTTGACCCCCTGTGGCTGGCTTCTTTAGCTATATAGAGAAAAATCAAGAAATTAACATGAAAAAGGAATATGAAGTCTTCCTAATTTATTACTGGCTTTTCTAAACAGCTCTTAAACAAAAAAAAAAAAAAAGGCTGATTTCTCCTTGTTAAAGTGCTGCTGTGTCCTGCAGTGAGATAAATGAAAACCTGTCTTGTTGAGCTGTTGCATGATCACTGTAGTGTGAGTGAGAGTTAGTTATGGCCCTATTAGTGTCCCATCTCAATGAATGAGTGCACAAACAAACCAGTGTTAGCTCAGTCCATTTAGTGAGCTCACTCTACTGTCTGTAAGCTACCACCAACCCTGGACAATCTGTTCACGCCGAAGGGAAAAGATAACATTATATCAGATTTATCTCACTGTGAAGGAATAGCATGGATAAACAGGCCTAAATTAGCAGCTGACCAAAAACCCTTGTGTGCTGGAGACCTGGTGTAACCTTCAAGAGGACGCAAACGTGTTGTTGCTTATTTAGTTTTACTGTTTAATACACCTGTCGTGAGTATGTGGAAGCCTTGTATTTTTGTGCATTACTTTTGGTATATTAGCACAAAATCTGCCTCAATAGACAAGAAAAACACAGAGAATTTGGCCATGGTAATTAAGCATAAGTCATAGGAGCACTACCCAAGCCTGGTCAGTCACCCTAATATATTCATTCATTCACATTCCCCCCTCAGCAAACCACATAGTTGGCTCTCTTGGTCATTTTGAGGTCATAGACTCTTACACTCAGTGGATTGATCGTGTAAAAAGCCAGGAAACAGACCTTTAGTGGCTCTTTGTTACTTACCTTTTGCTCCGTCACAGTTTCCACAGCAGTTTTATGGGACTTCTTTTTCCTCTTCCTCACTGTAGGAGCTGGTGGCCCCTGTCCAAGAGCCACTGCCTCCTTCGCTAATACATCCTCCTGGATCGGGACGCTGGGAGCCACTTTCTCTTTGGCTTTTTTCTTCCTCTGAAAAGCAAGGCAAGGTATTTAGATATGTATAGCACAATTCACAAAGTGGGCAATTCAAAGAGCTTTAGACTTAGCTTTAGTTTCAGTAGAGCAACACTTTGCAACAGTTCTACTCAGTACAGGAAGGCCATGCAAACTCCTATGTCTTGATAATGTACATATCTTGTGCATACAAAAACATTTCAAAATTTTTGGAGTAGTAGGTTTGATTACATCCATTAAAAGAAAGTGTGGGCAAAAGTGGTTAGATGGTCAAAAACAGTGTCTGGGCAGTTCAAAAATGCCTGTCCTAAACCTTTTCATACAGTGGGCATGAGACAAATGTTGCTTTCTCCTATTATATTTTACTCACAAAAAGAAAGTACATGAGTTTCATACACTTTTTCACTTGTGGTCCAATTATTCAGTGGGCCTGTTTTATCGTGTAGAGACTGAGGGCTCTGGACAAAGCTTTTGTTATTCAGAAGCTGCTGAGCGTGATTGGTGTTGTCACGTAAACAAACAGGCCTCTGTTTTCTGGTTGGACAATTAATACAAATCACATCTAACTGGAACAGCACAGACAAATCAATAGCTTTAAATTTGATCTTTTACTGAATATAGTATTAAACTGTAGGTGGGAGTTAAACATGCACCATTTACCAGAAGATAATCTTAGAAATGTGGGAACATAGACATGCTCCTCTGTAGGTTACAATATAAGAGGCAGAAATTCAAAAGATTTCAGGCATGCTACACATTTGAATGCAGTTTCTGTTCAGTGCAGTTATGTCTTTATATATGACTCTATACCACTGACATTTGCATTAGAGAAGGAACAGGCCTCTCTTTGATGGCGTTGGCGAAAATGGGATGAAATCATAATGAAATCATTGAAGAATCCTGCAGAGTTCAGAGCTCCAGTGTGACCTCTGACCCACCAGTAGGCACCAGGCATGTTGGAAAAATGTACAGTGTCCAGTGCTGTAAAGGCTTTATCTTTTTTAAAAGAAGTAAAATAATTCTGGTGTAATCGTTGACGTTACTAAAACTATATTTTATTAAGGCCATAAACAAGATATCATGCATTGAAATTGAGATATTATAATATTTTATTATATTAAATGAGAGTTTTTGATGGCAACACATCTTAGAAAAGTCCATAAGAGGCAACATAAAACGTGACAAACAAGTTGAGAGCTGAAGTGAGCATTTCGCACTGACATCCTGCATTAGTATTGAATTTATTGGATACCTTTAATCTTCAGGCACTGCATTAAACATTGTACATCAGACACTCTTCCAGGCATTATCTCTGAACATAGTTTGCACAAATCAAAGTTACAACTGTATCATGCAAAGAAGCTCCACATGTGAACATGATCCAGAAACACAGCTGTCTTCTCTGGGCCAGCTGGGTTTGTATTTTTCACATTTGATTCATCTGACCATAGAACAGTTTTCTGTTTACCCCTATCCATTTTTGGTCCAGAGTAGATGGCAGTATTCATGGATCATGTTCACATTTGGCTCCTTCTTTGTATGACACAGCTGCAACTTGAAATTGAGTGAACAGCTTGCAAACGTATTGCTGTGATATTTTGCTGATGAGGTGCAAAGCTGTTTGTCTCTGTGCCTGTTCACCACACATTCACAGCCTGTGTGTGGCTCTGAGACAAACAGCTTCCTCATGGAGCCAGGACCAGCCTCAAACCCTTCACCATCATCAATAACTGCACAGTGCTGCTCCTCTGCTGCACAGCACTGACTGGGCCAAATCAACACAACACTGACTGTATATAAAGAGTATATTTAGTGAAGGACTTCAGTGATAAATCTGCAGCTGCTGCGAGCTAATGTTACACTATTATTACACATGACAAACATAAACAACTCCTTCATAGAAATGTATTGGACTGACGTTAACTGGTAATCTCAATGGCAACCAGGCAGAAACTAAAACAGAAGCGTTTCAGATGTTGAGGTCAGAGAAGAGGAATATTTTAAACATTAGTAAAAACCACAGACACCGTTGGCTAAGATGGAAATATTACAGGCATCATTTACTTCCCTGTTCTTTGGAATGAGCCCTTGCTCTAAAAATGACTTTCTATGACTTTAGAGAACCTTATATTGTGTTGGATGCAGTGTGCAAAGCAAGTGAGGTGAGACAGTTTCTCCTAGACCAGACATGTCCAAAGTGTGGCCCGGGGGGCATTTGTGGCACAGGTCAAGATTTCATTTGGCCATCGGATTCTATGACAAAATGCCTTAGTTATGGGCCCCCAGCACCTTCATACAGTGTTTCGTTGCTTGATTGGTGCATTTATGCATCTCATCTACTACTTTCTGCCTTGTATTTTCTAATTAGTTGGTTGGAAAATAATTGCAGTAGTGTCTCTAGATTACACAACAATTTATTTGTATTAGAAATTCTGTCATTACTTGTAGTAAGCGTTAAAATCACCCGTATATAAAAATATATTACCTAGAGGATGTTTCTTATGTTCAAAGATGTTATTTTGTTAGGACCTGTTTTTGATTTTGTCATCAAAGAAAAGAAAGTATAATTATATAGCTTTTGAAAACAAAGTACTTAAAAAAACAGTGTGCATTTCATTTATATTGTATGTGCGTCAACACACTTCAGGCCTGATGACAGATAAGCAGAGCCCTATACTGCAGTTTGCATTGTTCACATTCTCTCTGTGGGTGGTTGAATTAGCCTTTAATCTATCACTAATGAGGCAAAAGATGCTTCAGTGAGCGCTGAGTGCAATGCGCAGCCCTGACTAAAGAGGAAAGCAAGTGACTGAGGACCTCTGAAGGCCTAAGGAGGCATTACAAAAGTAATGCTTGTTACTGTGTGAACCTAAAGGACACCCGTGTGGTTAGAAAGAAGAAGGAAAGAATCTGAAACGTGACTTATGTACAGTAGTCAGATATATTATAAGAAAACATTGTGTTCTGAAAGTCTCACCTGTGTTGGGGCTTTGGATTTGGTCTCCTTGGTCATCACTGTAAGGAAGAAAAACTCTCTTTAGTTTTGTATTGGACCACACTTCTAAATATTTTGTACAGTAGTGGCCAGAGGTTGTAACAATGACAAAAGCATTGGTTTTCACAAATTTGGCTGCTTCAGTGTTTTTCCAGAAGTTGTTTTTGTCCTGTGACTATGGTATATACTGACGTACAATTACAAGCATTTTATCAATATCAAAGACTTTTATTGATAATTGCCTTAAGTAAGCACATTCTTCTCATTCAATATTCAATTAATGACTGTACTCTGAGATGAAGTGTGACATTAATTACAGAGTTGGTTCCTTGCCAGATTCCTCTTGCCATGACAAGTTCCATGACTGTGCACATGTCAAACCATGACACAGCTCCATGTCAGCTTTACAGCGTACTATTAGTCTGACACTTACAGTACAGTGGAGCAGAGGTTTACATTCCTGATTTAAAAGGAAAGCATGCAGGAAGGTCCTAAAATAGTCCTGTTTTATTACACTTAAGAGAATGAAAGAGGCTTTGTGTGCAGTTGCATGGGTTAAAACGAGCCAACCACAGAAGCCAAAGCAAGCTGGCAATTTCTGCAAAGGAAACTGCTCCCATTTACAATTACCGTAGTTGGAAAGTTTTTTCACTTTATGTTCCCTCGTAAAAAAAAGATGCAAGAGTGCCAGTGCTGTGAGATGAGCCTATCCTGGGCCTCTAAGCAGCCAGAAGGGGGTGTGCATGTGTGTGTGCAAAAGGGGTCCTGGGACGTCCTCCTACCTGCCAGGTATCTCTCCATAGACACTGATGAACTCTGGTTCCAGCTATAGCAGCAGAAGAAGAACAGCCAGACCACAAGAGTGGCCAAAACCAAGGCTAGGACCCAGAGTAGCCGTGCCACCGCCGGGTTCCCATCGGCCCACGCTGTCAGGACGTCCATACTGCAAGTCAGGTCTCTCTACCCCAAGATCCAAGTCTCCTCAGTTCAGATGGTCTGTGTAGGACTGTGGCTGTTCCTGCTCCAGATGGGTTCCAGCTGTTGGTCTAAAAATCCTTAAGCCCACGTCAGCTCTGGAGTAGTGTGTCTTTCAGAGTGTGTATTTGTGTCTGTGTTACCGGCTTCTGGGAAAAAAAAACTAAAGTGAGCAAAAGGAAAACAGTGAGTGCTGAGTAGGAGGTGTGGTTAGGACTGTCACGGTCACGCCCCAAAACCTACTTCAAGAGGATTTTTTAAACACGGGACAGAGGCACTGAAAAAAGACAAGAAGAGAGTCAAGAATGCACCTGGGGCACTTTCCCCCTTCTCACATTTTCACCTGTACAGCTCATTTTTATAATAACAGGAGCCATGTGTAGCTATGTATATCCCTGTAAAGTCACTAAAAGTACTTAGTACACATAAGTTGAAGTAGTAGGGCTCAGCGGGTCTGATTGTGGGACCTAATTTTATTCCTGATGTTTTCTTTGTGACCTTATAAATGTATTTAAAATCTGCTTCACCATTTTACTCACAAAAGCTCAATATTTATACTTAATTCACTCTGTCTGGGTGAATATTTTAGGTCCACCTTCTACATGTTAGTGAGGTACTACTATTATTTCCTGGATACATTCAGACCAACCTATTATATCAATTTAAAGTAACACCACCTACCGTTGTATCTAGAAAAAAAAAAAACATATCTATTATCGAAATATATACCTTCAGTTGCATTTTGGTGATTTCCTGACTTGAAATACTGCACTATACTTGTAGCATTACACATGGTGCAGTGTAAGTGATAGGAGTAACACCAATACATACATAGATTGACAAATCAACTCTAATTTTCACACATCTCATATAAGAAACCTATTAAGACAGAACAGTCCAATGTAAATTTGCAGTTTTGCACTTGCAGACAAATCCCGTCACTATTTTAAAGTGTTGCTTCAAATCACCTGGCCAGACAAGCTACTAAAAATGCAAATGTCCTGGATTAAATCCTTAATGAATGTGAGGTGGTGACATTTGACTTTGTATTTCCTAAAAACTATTTAACCAAACTGGTTTTTATTGCAGCCAGTTCCTTGAAGCTTAAAGCTTGTAATGATCCTTAATTGTAATAATGTCGTAGTACAAGAAGTGTTGGGACAGAGCTAACAATAGGCAAATATTTACTCTAAACCACTGGAGCTGTCTGTGGACAAGGTGTGGTTAGTTACACGTGTCTCTGGAAATAGGACAGTGATGTCAAAGTCATTATAAGGAGGGGCATGGCAGTAAAGATTATAGACATAATAACTTATAAACTTATTAGCAAGGTCATAATAACATATCGACAATTAAAATGTATTTGCAAGACTTACACAAATCATTTAAGGCATTTCAGTGGTTCTTAAACTTTTTACTAAATGCTGTTACCATTACTGCTACTACTACTGCTATCACCAATACAACCACTGTTCCAGGTGCTACTATTACTACTCTGGCTACTGCTGCTACCTGTGCTACAGGGTAGCTACAGGTTTGTCTTGTGAAATTAAAACCTTTTTAGGACTATTTAATGCCACTTAGAGTGAAATTTAATGCCAGCATCGTCAACAACAGAGCAATAATCTGTATGAATTTTACACTATTATTATCATCTAAACTACTCTCTGAAACTTAACATTTTAATTTAAAATGTACTTGAGTAAAAGTATAATTTAGAGAAAGTACTTATCCTTCAAAAATGTACTTTGTAAAAATATCTAGTCACATTCCACCTCTGCCATCTTTATCAGGCTAAAATTGGCTTAAACCAAGTATAAACCAATGAATAAAAGAGTGATTAAGCCATAAGAGTTAGCAGATAAAACATGGATTACAGCAGGACAAAATCCAGGATTAAACTAGGCCTAAACCAGGAATAAGTGGTGTTCATATAAAACCCCAACTAAAGCTGGACTAGAACAGGAATAAAACTATGATTACAACAAGAACTAAATTAGGACTGAGGTTTTTAGTAAAATATTCCACAGACTGAGTACTACTTAAAAGAGTTTACCTACCACAAATATTAGCCTTACCACAGTTTGAGAACCGCTGGCATATTTTGTGTCATTTCATAATCACACTTGCTGTCGATGTTGGAGCTTTGTTTCATTCATTAAAACAGAATATGTCTTCTGACTAACACTTTCTCTGTCTTGTGAGTCACTGAACTTTTTTCCATGTTGTTTGGGATCAGGCCTATTTTTAGAAAGTTTCCTAATTTGCAGTTTCTCACATCAAGACTGGCAACTGGATTGCCTCATCTTCTATTCTCAATAAAATGTTATTTGGGGAAGGGATACATTGATGTTTGCTAAATATTTTTCAAACTTTTTATTTCTTATATGTACTTATACATGGAAATGCCAAATGAATCTCCAGCAGCAGACACGTTCCCCCCCCCCCCAAGGTAAATAGTAAAGAAATAATGTATAATTTTATTTTGTTTTTACAACCAAGAAATGTTTTGACGTTTTATGTACACAAAAGACGAATTAAAATGTAAAAAAAAAATCAGTCAGTTGTTCTTTAAGTTACCCTCTTATGTAGGCAATATTTATTATACTGTATGTGTAAAGAGAAAGAGGCTAGATACCAAAAAGCCATACAAAATGAAAAGTAGATCAACTGCGCCATCTAGTGGTGAAACAAAGAAAAAACGTCCCATCAGTTTTGTTTAAAGATTAATTTTAATATTTTCTGACATTGTTTCAAGTTTTGGAGGGTAAACAGCGACTGACTTTTAAATAATAATAATTATACAGTCCAAAAGGTTATGAAGAAAAAACATGGTAATAGCACTCAATGTCTGACTTTTGCATAAATATTAACAGCTGGTTGTGACAGTTACTCCGAGGGTCACCTCTGTCACCTCCACTGCAGCTCCTCAGTAAAATCCACTGTCCTGGGCCGCCCAGTTTGGAGTCTGAGGAGATAAAAGACAATATTTAGGAAAGTTACAATGGGGAAAATTAAGCTATTGCTCAGGAAATCGCTTGTGTAATTGTAATAAAGTAACTTGACCCTCATGAGGGAGCAGCAACAACAGGAAGAAATAGTACAATAGAAAGTCAGGAAGCTGAATTTCAATGGGCTCAAAACTTTTTTATAAAGAGTCATCCCAAAAGTTTGTTGCGGTTTGTCCTTTCATTTACACAAATCCGAATCCGCAATCTTTTGAAAACACTGGAGGAGGTGTTTTGGACTCACAGTGGGAGCCACTCAGAGCCACTCTGCTCTCGTGTAAACTGTGAACACAGGTCTTCACTGAAAACGATGACGTCACAGCCCCAATCTGAACAGTGACTGGCTGTCTGCCGGACACATGTCAGCTGACCCGCGAGTGCAAAAAACAAGGCTTTTATGTCTCATATGTTCATATTTATTCCAGTAAGTGTCAGTAATATGGCTCCAGAAAACAACATGATCCTAAAGTAAGTAAGGAAGTTATAGACTTTATTTATATTTCCTCTATTTGCAAGGCCCATAGCGCCGTTTGCTGGACAAATGCAAGTCCTACAGTTTACTTTGGATTTCTTCACACTTCAGTGTTTTTGTGTAAATGCGAATCACAGGCGGCGTAACTGTTTCGTTTTCCTGGCCAGCGTTGCCATATAAACCGGCTCTAAACTGTGGACTAGAAAGACATGACCTAAACCAACTGGTGGGTCAGGGGCACAAATTTGGATTACAGGTAGGTTAACTATAATAAAGTTTTAATGTTCAGCTAATTTGAAGGCTGAACACTGCTTTCATGACATTAATGGTGTTTTAAAAAACATGTGCGTGTTTATTTAGTCCAGGTTTATGTCTAATGCCCTTCCTGACACAACCCCCTTCATTAATCCAGGCTTGGGGCTGGCATAAAAAGTACATTGCCTTGTGGAAAGGTAAGGTATGCTTTAATGTCTCAGTAGGGGAAGTTGTTCTATGAATTTGACCCATCCTTCAATGCTGCTGGGGCCACTTTTCAGGAGCAGTGGGCGACCACAGAGCAGTGCCTGGGGACCCTACTCCAGATCTTGAGCCAGAATCCTGGACTGGAATACATAGCTGGAGGATTAGCCTATTGTTTATTCAGGCTGATGGGGAAACCAGAGTACTCGGGGAAACCCACTCAGACACAGGAAGAACATGCAAACTACAGGCCCCACAAAGTCCAGGAATCGCACCATGAACCTTTTTGCTGGGGCTTTCATAAAGGCTGTACTGAATAAAAAATAATAATGACTTTGGTTCACAATATAATACTCAGGGACAAAATTGGGTCCCACAATCACACCCTACTGGCTTAAAACTGCCTGTGATAGTTCTCATTTAAGAAGTAGTGGAGGAGTTTAAACAAACATGGATATGCGTATGCGTCTGTCAGCTTAGTGCTTACATCTTTGTTTACCAGCTCCTCTAAAACCCCGCACCCACCTCGTTCCTGTTGCTGTGAGCCATTTTCTTTTCGATGTTCATGGCCAACATCTGACTGCGGAAAGACAAGCTCTTGGTTTTCTCGATCACCTGCTGGTACGGAGACACAGCGTTGTTCCCCATCACCACATGGCCCTAAATGTTTGAGACAAGAGGTCAGTTTAAATGTGGGTTCACACTGGGCATGTTTAGGTTGGTTAAAACAAACTGTGAATGCTATCTTTCAGACCAAGGTTCGTATGAAATATTAAGCCTCGGGAATCAAAACAGGAGGAAAGACAACATGATGCTAAAACAGTGTGACTTGACCACTAATTGAGAATTATAATATGTGCAAAAAAGAGGCCATGAAAATGTGAAATACAAAAACAAAACCAGGAAAAACAATTTAGTACACGACATTGTTTTGGGTCAGTTAAAATGATAATCAAACTGAGACCTTGCCCACATAAAACTGCAGTAACTGTGACTTCTAATGTACTGTATATTTGATCCAATAATCTTGAACTTTTTGGACATCCTAGAGGGCCACTTTCAGGTACAGAGGTAGTGTTCACACAGATGTCTAACACTTATCATGCAAGGTTTCACTCTATTGAAACTACAGCATTATTCCACTATTTCTCTCCACTTAAGTTCAAAGTTTGAGCCAGAAACTATAGCAGTCTTAGAGGGTAAAAACTCACATTTTAAATCTCTGCAAAAAAAATACATGATTTAAGACATAATCATTTTCAGGGACTACATTTCTCAATTTTATGACATTTACACTGATCAGGCAAAACATTATGACCACTGACTGGTGAATAATAGATTGTGGTCATGTGGTCATAATGTTATGCCTGATCATTGTATATTTTTACCCCCCCCCCCTTTTTTTTTTCAGGACAGTCGGGTTCCTCACCTGCAGCAAAGCGTTTCTCTCCGGTTGATTTGGAACTGTCCTATCACAGCCATTTATCTGCAGCGTGTCTTACAAATATGGAAACTAACCAAGGTAGCACTGGCTACTGAGCTAATTTTCTAAAACTAAAATTTCTCTGACCTAATTAACAGCGTTTAGTGCTTTCCTTTGTCACCTGTTCATTCTGCTGAAGTCCGTGCTGTCGTTCAGTCCACTGAGATTTTTTTTTTGTCTTGTTTTCATTTTAACAACAGTAAAGTCCTGTTGACATCCGATGTAACAACCACATTAAAAAAAAAACACTTTTTCCACAAGTATTTACACAACTGGCTTCTGCCCTGCTCACAAATAAGTACTGAGCTGCTCATAATATGGCGTATTCTAGTGTTTTATGTCAAAACCGCAAAAACACCATGTTTGTTTTGGTTATAGGTCAGCGGTGCACCGCTACGTCCCACCCTTGCTTTCTCTGATTCGTTACTCCGTTTGTGATTGTTCCGCCCATAGAAACAAAATTTAAGCAAAAGGATACCAGACCAACTTCTATGCATAGAATAGGAGTTTGTCTGGATGGCCAGGCTAGGGAACTATAATGTGTAAACTGGATATGTAACAGTAAATGTCTCAGTGAACGGTCCTCTCACCAGTTTAGAGTCGATCTTGGCGTCGAGTCTGGCGTTTCTGATGAGGTTGACGATCCACCTCTCCGCCTCCTCTGGCGTCATGTTGAGCTTGTCGGCGAGCATGCTGAGAGAAGCAACAGAAAGTAAGGGCAATTCAGTTTAGTAAACATCCCTTGGGGGTGGAGCATTCAAAGCCTTCAAAGTCCCTTTAAACCACACACCGTCACTTATCCTTGACAAACAACTTGAATAAGTGGCAGACATTAAAAGTAAAATGACTGTGAAGCATCAGCCATCTCCCAAAAGCCATTTACAGTTTTAATCAGCTTCTATGCTCTTAGTGAAAATTGAGAAACACATTTTGAAGCTCATTTTACCTGATGCTGATGCACTGGTGAATGCGGCAAAACGTCTCGAAGATAAAGAGACGAGCATTTTCAATAAAGTCTTCGAGACAAGCGACCAGGAAGAAGTCATTTACAAGAACCTAAAGCACAGCACAGGCATAAACTGAATCAATAAAAGGGCAAAGACACAGAGACTAAGCAGAAATATAGTCTGTGGTTTGGTTACATAAGTAATTTTCATACATATGTAGTGAAATAATGGTAATGTTATGATAATAATGTACCATAAGGAGACTTGAGCTTATAATAGCCCTGTGCACTGACCACACATGATGCTTTGGTAACTGTAGCCCATTATTTGGTTTCTTTTCTTTGCATTTCTGGCTGAATTTTTTGATTTTGGATAAAACACCCTCAAATTAAAATGTCAAACAGTGTAAGCTCATAATTTCACTGGTGGGACGACTTTACATTTTAATCTTCAACTTAAATTCCAACAAGATTTAGTTGTAAGGCCACAAGGACACTGGGCATGTAAAGTAGAGTGTAGTTTTTGCCAATCCTGGTTACTAGAAGTGTAGGTTGTAATTCCACACCTCACAGTGCTGCTTTACACGGCATGTAAACAGCTATGGTAGCCCTGCAGGGACATGCTGTTTTGCTTATGAAGAGACCCAATATAATAAGTGCATATTAATAGCAATATGGCTCATTTTAGTTCAATAATGGTCTCAAACTTTATGCAAACATAAAATACTATAATAAAAAAAAGATAATGTGCTTCTTTTCAGGCAGTGCTAAGTTTGTCATGAATGTTATGACTGCTTACACTGGTTCTGCAGAGCGACAAAAAAGAGTTTAAGTAAGTAAGTTTAAGTTTAAGTAAAACATTATAGTGTGTCATTTTAATAATGTAATAATCCTTTGTCTCAATCTAGATTTACCATAACTTACCGGGATATGTTGATAATTAAATGCACTGACATTTCCAAATACTGTCAATACTATTAATGATATTTTAGGCTCTTTGAGAGCTCCATAGTCACGAAGCCGACTGTGAGAAAAAATAATTGTCAGTGGTTAAAAAGAGTGGACTGTACGGTTGTGCCATCTCAAATCTCAAGCTGTGTTTTTTTATTATTGTCTGAAAGGTGACTCTTATTAAGTGAAAAGATATTATTGTGGCAAAAATCCAATTATTTATTGTTCTGCTGCTGTAAACCAAGTCTAAAGTGACAAGAACTCCTGTAGAGATTTTGTTCACTGGAGTTATTGCCTTGTGGGTGTAAAAAGAAAGTTATATAAAGGATTCAAATAACAAATGATTTTATTGTTGTGAATCAGACAGAAACTGCAGATATGATGCGTCTACTGTGTGCAATGTGCAAATGGTTTAGTGAGGTGTGAAAAAATGCTGTTAGCTAAGAGTGCTTTCATAAATACAAAATTTTAGTCAGTACAGGTCACTAATGGGCCCAGAACAACATGATTAATCCAGATCACTGTTTTAAAGCATTCTGTACCATTTTGAGATACGGACAAAGATAACTTGTTTGATAATAATAATAATAATTTTTTTGCTTGATTAGTTTTAGTAGATTCTTTACCATTGTGAGATATAAGGGTTTTGTGGTTCAATGGAAAGAGCATTTACCCCTGGACTAGAAGATCTTTCAATTCGAGTCCAGGTCTGGGCAATGTATCTTTCCCAGTGACAGCCACACTGGTGTGTATTTTATCACTAATGTTGATATTCTAAACACAAATCACTAACAAATTACTTTATTTTTACTCTCTCTAACTAAATTTGTTATGTTGCTCCTGTTAAGGAATATTATACATTAATATTTTTTCTACATTTTTTTCCATATATCTTTTAATCAACTTGTGCCCTGATCATAAACACCAAATATTTAAGAATTTTTAAGAATTTTTACCTTTTTTGCCAGTGTATTAATAGCATCTAAATTTTCTGGTAAAAAACACACACAAAAAAATAAATATTTTCAATATTCTCAATGCAAAGTGGATTTTTTTTTGGTGGGGATTATTACACCCTGAGGTCTGTCAAAGATTATCAACAACACTGATTTAGATCGATTTGGGATTTTTGTTTTTTATTGTAACAAAAAGTGACATTCAGTTTTAATGGGTTTAATAAGAGTTGGTTTTTAAATTGTACATAGCACAGGAAAAAAATATACCTAAAAATGTTGCTAATATAAATATTTGGTATTTATGATCAGAGCAGAAGTTGATTAAAAGATTTAGGCAAAAAAAGTAGAAAAAATATGAATGTATACTATTTTAATGATGTTTTGTGACAAGGACACTTTTGTCACTTAACACTAACAACATAATTTTTTAAAAAGTGGGTATAAAAAAGTATAATAATTGATGCTAATTACTCCATAATGACAGAAATGTTGTTGCCTTCATAGCCTTATGAATATGATTAAGTGATCCCAGAGCAGAAGTCTAAAACTGCAGGCCAGGGGTTTCAGAAGAGCCCCAAATCTGACAGCTGTTTCACTTTGAAAATCAAACTGACATAAAAGTAAGAGGAGGCTAATCAGGCCAGACCCGGATTTGCTGAGGTTGAATAGGTCCAATATTAAACGCTGCGGACTGGGGAGATCAGAGCGCCACGGCTGAAAGAGGACTCATATTCGCCCACAGTCCCGGGAGGCGGACAGCTTTTATTCGGTGATTTAGGCCTGTGCACCGTGACAAACCCGCACTGCCAGCTCTCCTTACCGACTCGCACTCCCGTAGCTTCTTCTGGGCGCTGTCGAAGTCGAAGTTCACATAGAGACACTCCACAAACTCTGTGATTGGATCCTTGTAGGTGTAAGACTCCTGCAAGTGTGAAGAAATGAAATACATGTCAGAGAGACTGTAATCAGGGGTTTCAATTTATTACATCAAGTACAAGCTCAGAAAATGTTTGCCAGTGTTGTACCATTTTAATGGAATAAAATGAGCCTAAATTAGGACTAAACCAGGTCTAAACCAAGAAATAAAGTAAAAATTGAAAAATGTATTGCTAATGAAAAAATGACATTGTGGCTAAGTCAGGTCTAAACTAGATCTAAACTAGGACTAAACAAGGTGTAAACCCGGGCAAAACCATCTCTAAACCAGGACTAAACTAGTTCTAAACCAAGTCTAAACAAGTTCTAAACCAGGGCTAAATCAGGATTAAACTAATTCTAAACCGGGTCTTAACAAGGTCTAAACCAGGTCTAAACCAGGGCTAAACCAAGATTAAACCAGGTCTAAACCACATCTTCTCTAAACCGGTGTAACCCATGTCTAAACCATGTCTAGACCAAGGCTAAAGCAGGTATAAACATGGCTACACCATGTCTAAACCAGTACTAAACCTGGTCTAAATCAGGGCTAATCCAGGACTAAACCAGCATTAAACCAAGTCTACGCTAGTCTAAACCGGTCTAAACTAGTTCTGAACCGGTTTAAACCCAGGCTAAACCACCTCAAAAAAAAAAAAGCTAAACAAGTCTAAACTAGGACTAAACCAGGGCTACACCATGCCTAAACCAGTGCTAAACACGGATTAAACTAAGTCTAAACCAGGACAAAATCAGATCAAAACCAGGTCTAAATGACATCTAAACCAGGATTAAACTAGATCTAAACCAGGACTAAACAAGGACTTAAGTGGTCTATACTTCACTAGTGGATGAAGTCTAAAATATACTAAAAGACTGAGTACCACTAAAAGAGACCTGTGTACCATCACTGGGACCTGTACCAGAAAACCCCTGCTCTAAATCATTCACTCACATTAATCGATTAAAAAAATTAATCAGATTAATCACACTCTTGGGCTGTGATTAATCACGATTAATCACAATGTATAACTTGGTAGATTTTCCATGACAATATGCAGCTTTTAAATAAAAAAAAGAGAGGTTGAGGAGTGTGTTTTTACTTGGATAAAAAAAAAAAACATCTCAGAAATAACTTGAATATTGTGAGAGCCTTTAGTCTGTGTAGTAACTGGCCAACCATTAAATCTACTGCAGACACCTGAGCATCTCCTCTGCTCCTCTCAGCGCCGCGGACAGGGGCGGGGCACGGTCACCTGTCCGCAGTGAGGCTGCCGCTCTGAGTTGAGAACTGACGCTTAAAAAAACAAACAAACAAAAAAAAAAACACCGCAAATGAATCGTTTGTAGGAGTTTGCGTCTTGTGGCTCCATAAGTTCAGGGATGGCCATGGACCACTCCCCGCTCTCACCATGGGTCCAGGACGCACAGAAAGCACAGGTCCAGGAACGCACACGGACAGAGGCAGTGAAAGGAAGTGATATAAAAAGCGTAACATTTATTAGTAAAAAGTTTTACACGAGACTGGACGCATGGGTCGTTCACTGTGAAAACAAGTCAATGTTGTGATATATGCGCATTTCCACCATGGTCACGGGCCCCCTGACATGGCTTCACGCCCTCCAAAGTGCTTTGAGAAGTGCTGGTGTACAGCAAAACAGATCATGTGATTAATTTGCTTTAATAAATTTTAACTCGTACATTTTTTTTAATTAATCGCATGCGTTAACGCGTTAACGTTGACAGCCCTAGTATTTTCTGAACAAACCTGCTGAATGACTTTGACCAGGTCCTTGAGCACCTGTCTTCTCTTCCTGACGTCTTTGTTGGTGATGACTGCAGTGGTGAGGTATCTCAGGATGTGTGGGCACATTGTCTGGATGGCATTGAGATATCTGGACACACAAAAGCTCAATGATTAACTTAAATAAGAAAATGCATAAAGTCATATTCCAGTATGTAGACAAAGTGGTACAATTATATAGTGATTTAATCTCAACAGTACACTGACAAAGAAACAGAGGAGTATAGACAGACACAGAGACTTAATTATGTACGGATGTAAAAGACAGTAGATTTTAGACATGTAACTTTTAAAAGATACTGCTAAGAGATGGTTTACGATTGTCCATAAGCCTACAATGCTATGTGCATATGAATAGTATGTTTTAGAGTTGCATAAATGAGGAACTGTGTATCAATGTAGTAATAACTTCTTTCCACTTTCCATCTTCTTCAGGGGTTGCCTCTGGAGACCCCACCTGCCTCCATCCAAATAAGAGAAGATGAACTGCATACTAATGTAGCATAGGTTTTACGCCAGATGCCCTTGCTGCTACGACCCTCTCCATTTATTTGGGCTCATAGTGAAGGTAAGTGTATTTATTATGTCTTATTGTGCTGTGGTTAAGTGTGCATAGAAAAAAGATGACATAGCCAGCATTTTCTGCTGCTTTAAAGGGAAAGATATTTTCTTTTTTGACCATTCATTGAACTTTCTGAGATTTGCAAAAAATGCTTTTTACATATGCTTACAAAAGGCATAAACTGATGATAAACTATTTCCTGCAGTCTGTTATCTATCTCCTTAATCCAGATTTAACAAAATACTTGACGTGTCTTCTCCCTGAATGTGTTCATACACAATGCCTACAGTACATGGTAAATTTAAAGCACAGAGAGAAGTAATCATAACCAAAGGTACTGACAAGAATGCATTGTGATTAATGTATTATGATATTGTGCATGAGATGGTGTTTGAAGAGGTGTGGAAGAAGGCCACAGCTGTTTAAGACCTTCACTGAACCTTTCACTAAAGTATAACGATAACTGTGAGTTTAGTTTTAAAAGCCAGTTCCTCTTAGATGCGTCCTTCAGAAAGAAAGAACACAAACTTCAAAAACACTCTCAACATAAAAACTGTGTGTTCAAAAAGAAGCTGTGCAGTAAAAAAAAATATCACTCGACTTACTGTGGCTGGTACAAGAAGAGCTCGATGATGTTGTCCCTGCCTTTGGGATGATTGAAGAAGACAAAAAGGGACCAGTGAATGAGCCAGGTCCTCTGCTGCAGCGACTGGAGAGGGGAGCTCACCGACTAGAGACAAACACATTCAATTATGTGGATTTAATGCTTGGCTTCATATTTATTATCTTAGCAGCAAACATCTGACATTCAATAGATTTTAAAAAAAAGTATTATATGCTCATATTTTATCTTACATTGAGCTTCTTGAAGGGATTTCCCACATGCTGGCAAATTATTACACTAAACCTGAGTGAATATATGCAGCCGCACAATGAATCGTTACAGCAATATTAACAATTGTAATACCCATATCGCAAAGAAAGCTTGCACTAATGTTATGGTATTTTATTTGACAGACATTTGACACTTTATATGGCAAAACAATTAACCCTCTAAGCGCCAAAGTCGCAGAATTGCAACAAGCAACAAAACAGACCCTACTTCTTGATGGCGCTGCTAGAGCTATGCTCACAGTCACTTTGCCCACTGTAGGTAACAGAGGCAGGCATGCACCTAGTACTCTGGCCCCGGGAGTGAACATGAGGTCGGTAATAATGCGGTTTTGAGTGGGAGATGTGTGCACGAGGATGCTGTTCCCGCGACTTGGACCCACGTGGTGAGGGGAGGTGGGGCAACACATAGTCTCCGCAGCCTCGCTACTGAGAGTGAACTCGGGAACAGTGCAGTTTTGAGTGAAATAAGTCCACACCAAGCACATCCCGTTCATCCTTGCACTTTTTCCTGCAGACGATGGAGAGGAGGCAGAGGTGGGAGAAGAGAAAGGCGTGGGGAGAGGCAGGTGTTGCCGCAGGTATGGTGGGAGTGGCTAACATAAACAGGACTATAAACAGCAATGATGAGAGGATGAAGTAGGTGGATACAGCAGTTTGATGAAACTTCTGGCCAGGCCATGACAGACTTTGCAAAGTGAACCCTGTTGTTTTCATTCTGCATTTCTACTTCCTCACATTTTACTAATTATAGCACATTAGAGGCTATAGAAGTCAATCATCTTGTATTTACGGAAAATAAAATAATCAGCATGTCTGCCTGATAATGATGATGCAAATTAGATGCTTATAATTGCTACATTCATAAACATTTCTCTCAACAGTAAGACTCTATCTCTAACTATTTTCAAGCCACAGCCCTCTGAATTTTGGATGTCAAAAAGCTGTATTAAAAGAAAAAAAAAAACTCAGAAAAAACTCAAAACTCAATCAGATCTTCTTCTTGTCCATTTACCTTTTTACTTTTAAATGGTTGCCACAGCAAATCATCTGCCTGTATCTAACCATATCCTCTTCTCTCACAGCAACTACCTTCATGTCTTCTTTCACTACATCCATACATCGTCTTCCTCTAGGCCTCCTGTCTGGCAGCTCTAACCTCAGCATCTGTCTACCAATATATTCACTATCCCTCCTTTGTACATGTCCAGACCACCTCAGTCTGGCCCCTTTTTATCTCCAAAACATCCCACATGAGCTGTCCCTCTGATGTACTCATTCCTAATCCTATCAATCCTCGTCTGATGTTATAGCAATATTCAGCATAACTATTGCATATCACACGTTTTGCTCATATCTTGCAACCATGTTTACTTTATTTTAGTGTTTTTTTTCCCCTTTCTTTTACAACAAGAGAACACAAGAGCCTGGACCAGAGTGGGATGAAGACTGAGTCCTATTATCTTACATTGTTGTCAATGGTCTCTCTAAGTCTTGTCAGATCCTCCATGGCTGCCTCCCAGTTCTGCATCAGGATTTCAGAGGCCAGTTTTCCCCAAAGAGAGCTCAAGGCGTTTCTGTCAGTGGAGGGAACCTAAAGAAAACAAAGTAATCATCGTTAAACCATAACCTATAGTCAGACAGCAGTATGTCATTCATGTACATAAAAGTTTACAATCCTGTTGTTGCTCTTACCAAGACACGGAAGAAGTAGAGGTACTCTGCAGCTCCGGAGTAATTACCGCACTCGTACTGAAACTTGGCGTACCTGTACAGTGTGTCCAAGTACTCCTGACGAAACTAGGGAAGGACAATAAACAACAGTTTAAGGCAGTGGGTTAACTTTGGAACAATGTCACTTTGGATTTCACCTTTGTTAGACAGCATCTTTTATTCCTATTGACTTTGGTTTGGCCACTGTTTCTCAATTTGATGCTTGAAGTGAAATTGTTGAATATCTTTATGTCACTTTTAATTCAAGCTGGATGTAAACAAGTGAGCTCAGCTTCAAAATGTCAAAACGTGGTCATGCAAAAGTCAGTGAGAGTAAACTAAAGATTATTTTGATAATCAATTATTCTGTTGATTATGTTTTTGAGTAATCGATTAATAAATGGATAGTGAAGTGTGAGTAAATCTATGATTTCTTTACTAAATTCTGACCAGATGAAGCAACAAATACCTGAGGAATTTTGGATAAAGCATATACAGTACACACAAAAAGACATTCTCCCATCAAAAACAAAATGTATCAATTTCTTACAGCTTCTGTGAATTTACTGTGTTTTCTTAGTAACAAAACCTCCTTTCCCAGCAGATGGCATGTTTCAGTCTATATATACTCCAATTAGTGTTTAACAGATTACTAAATTAGTTGGTGATCATTTCAATAACTGATTATAATCTATTCATTTGATTAGTTGTTGCAGACCTAGTGATATCCAAATGCAATGTTAGACAAGTAATTAAAAAATACTGAGACTAAAATATTGGCATTTTCGCTTCTTTCTAAATTAACAGTAAAGCAGGTCATCTTAAGGACACGCACATAAATCTTGTAATATTCAAGGCAGCTATTATACTGTTATATGATGTTTGTTTCAATAATTTCTTTCATAACTGAGGACACAGGTGGATGTTGCAAATTTCAGAAATAAAAAACCTGCAATGCCAGCAGGTTGTCATGGAAACAAAACAAAAGATCCATTTTAAAAGACGAGATTGGACTAAAATGAAACTTGATGATACTTACATTGTGTTTCTCTGACAGGTAGTCGAAGAGCATCCTCCCATCTCTGAAACATGAAAACACGACCAGCAGATGTTACATTATGTTCCATACTGATTATTTGGCACAAAAGCACTGTTCAATATGAACAAACTCAAAACATTTATTTAGTTTTAACAAAAGGTTGCTCCAACCTCGTGGACTGCATCTGTCGTGTTGTTTCTGGATCCTCAAACATCTTCACAATGGGCTCCGTCTCTGACTGGAGCTGCTTTAACTGCGCCACAACTGTACTTCTCTTCTCCCTCAGGGCTAGAGGTAAATTAAGAGGAACAGATGAATGAATTAGATTGTGATAAAAATAATAATATGATAAATAAATGCTCCAAAGCTAAGAAAAATATACTGGGGGCGCTGTGTGGACACTTTTTGGAAACAGAGCAATATTCTTCATTTAATAAAACATAAAAATAACATCTGATCTTCTAAGGTAAGAATAAAGTGACTAAAAGACAAATAACGACAACTAATCTATAACATACCTATAACTATGTACCTTTTCATATATAGATAAATAAAAAGTTTGTAACATTATTATGTGTTATGTAAGACCACTTAAAGTGACACCTGAATAATGCTAAAATATCATAATTTGATGCGATACATTATCATTTTACCCTCATTGCCACTATGACAGCTATTTCTCTTACAGTGTGGGATCTCCTTGTCCGGGTACAGGTTTTTGTACACATCCATGGCGAAGTCCACCATGTTTGTGTCGCTGAGGAGGTCCAGCTTTCCCTGAAGAAGTTCCTTTTCATTGTAAATCTGGAAAAAAAGGCAAATGTGAGCATTTAACAGGTAATAAATCAACTATGGATGCATACAAGTCAAAGCTCTATGCATGCATATGAAGATATAGTAGGGGGACAGACGTCCCTATATAATGGGGCCAGTCCCAGTTTTAGGCTCCTTGACCCATGCCCCAACACACTAATATGTCCTAGTTTTCAACAAACCATGTCCCAACTGTCCCCATTTTAACCAATAGAAACACATAGGAAACTAAAAACACATTTGTCTAAAGACTTTTGTTTCTAAATGTATTTACCATGTCATTATTTTAATCAATAAATTGCCATTTTATTCAAACTTAAGCCGTAGCTTCATGTACTTTAATTACATAACAGAATTGTATGGATTTTGGAAGCTTTTTTGTTACTTGGTCAATTCAAATGCACCGTGATTTGGGAAAAAAATAAATGTGTGTCCTTGTGTTTGGATCTATAATAGGGTGACCAAATGCCCCAGTTTAACCGGTCCCAGTTTTTGGCTCCTTGTCCGATGTCCGAACAAATTCTGTTAAAACCCTATTATGTTCTAGTTTTCAACAAACCATGTCCCAGTTGTCCCCATTTTAACCAATAGAAAAACAGGGGAAACTTAAAATCATTTGTCTAAAGACTTTTGTCACGACAATTATTTACGACGTCTATTTTGGGTGTCCCTGATTTTGGGTCTAGAAATGTAGTCACCTTAAGCTGTAATAATTTGAGTTAGCATCAGGCTAGCGCGCCATGTATCGATATTAGCGGCAAAAACATATCCCATTCAGCCAAGTAAAGTTAAAGACACGTGGCGGTACAAAATTAACATACATGTAATAGTTATATCGCAGTTATAATTGATGACCCATGACAATGCAAGCTTTTGCCAGCTTAAATGCAATGAATATGTGATGGTAGTTAGCATTAGCTCAAAAGCCGGTTGTGCGCGTCCAAGCCGATTGTATTCATATGTAATAGTACGGTAATAAATAAGCTCTTCCCTCCGATTTCAACCTTAAATAAGCAGAGAAAACACTTACTTCTTTCACAGAGAGGAACTCCAAGAGAGGAAAAACCAAATGCCGGTCGAGAAAATGTGCTATTTTGGTTGTCAAATCGTAGTCCGCCATCTTGGCTGTGTTCAAAATTAAACTTTATTAACAAAGACCTACAAACACAGACGTAACGCTTACGTCATCGAGCCACATTATTTTATGAATGGCCTAAATCAGCAATATGATAAACTATTACACAGTAATAATCATAAACAAATATTTAATTTCCGTGTAAGCTGTTGACTGAAACCATTTATTATTATCTCAAACTAGCCATAAACATAAGCTAAAAGGTACATTTTTCTGGAAACTGTAGCTTATAAAGTTAAAACATTGGAAGCGGTCATTTCTATGTGTTCAACAAATGATAATTTTAATAATACATAGAGCATTATACACCAATATTATAAGAACATGAAGTACTACAAGCATTTGACTTTTTGCATTCAGTAAAACTTTTGTATTCAAGCAAGTCATGCCAAGGTCTGTAAAAAGAGTGAAAATAAACAGGCAGCAACCAATTATGCATTTTTCAGGGTGCATTTGTCCTGTACATGTACAAATGGTTAAAGGCAAAGGTACATTTCACAGATCAAAGAGCTCGTAGGGCTGAAAGACGACTAGTGCCTCTTTACAAAAGCCTTTTGAAAATGGTAAGTCTCAATCAGTGAGGAATTTCCAGTACAGCATAGAGACATCAGAGGAGTGTATTCTCTGTCAGAGTTCTCTGGGAAATGCTGAGGGTCAGGGAGGAGTCTGTTGTTGGGACAGGTAGCAGATGTCCCGCAGCAGGAGCCTGTTCTGATCTGAGATGTGAAGCTTTTTCAGCATCAAACAGTGAAGCACTGATCTGCCAGTGCGACATTACCACCTTCAGTTCTGATACATCAGTCTATAATTTCTTCTGTTTATGCAAGAGACTTAATGTTGTGGTCGAGTCACCAGTTTCCAAGTCCAAGTCCCTCTGTAGTTTTCAATGTTTGAATCTGAATCAAAGTCACTAAAGATTGGTCTGAGTCAAGTCCTTTCTACTAGGAGTCCGAGTCATCGCTTGATAAAGTTTAAGTCTTCCTGAGTTGAGGTGCTAGTCCAAGTCGAGTCTGAGTACAGTCAAATCAATTCCAGTCCAAATGAGTCCAGGTCTGAATCCTGAAGAATCCAACTCTGAGCCCTCAAAACAATGACTTGAGACAAAAATATAGTGGGGAGTACAAGCGGTAATATAAAAGGAATAGTTAAGACATATTTGTGCTCCACAGCTATTTCTGTTTAAAAATCATGTTTTAGCAACTGAAACGTAGCTAGTATCAAAGACCAGATCACCAGAAATGAGTGCTTTTCTTGAGCACATTCTGTGATTTGGGGGGATTCCATCAATTTTGTAACACTATATCAGTGGGAATACAAGCGAGTGAGCATGTCCAATGGGGACTTTCACATCTGTTTGCTTCAATCTAGCCTTTTACATGTGAACGTCTATAGCCTGGGCAGTCAAATCAATTCACTTCACAAAAAACTCTCTCTGCCAGAAGTGAGTGTGCATTGCAATCCCTTCGTGTTTCCGTCTGTTTATCTGAAATCAGTTTCTCTACACAGAATTAACTTCTCTGCAGATATAAGAAAACTGGAGGCAGTGATAATGTACATATAACATACGCTCATATACACCATTTCAAGCAACACATTTAGCTATGGTAGGTTTGGTATGATGGCTTTTGTTTAAATTGGAGAAGTTTCTGACCCTCTTCACTTTGCGAAGAAAGCTGAATGATCGTGAACCCACGTCATGAAGCAACCACTGAGCGATGGCCCCGCCATATAATGAGCCTTGAAACAATTCTTTTAACCGCCTGGGTCAATATTTATCACACACCAAAGTATTAGAGTACTTTTGTGTGAACGTTAACTCCAGTAGTTTACATCCTAAATCGCTCCATTGTTTTACTGTTGGAGTGGTCCTTCCATTATTAATATCATGTAACTTCAACCATTTGGCGACAATCTCCCACGTCGGCTGTGAGAAAAATACAGCAGCTCTCACTACACCACAAGCACTTACTATTGTTGCCAGAATAACAGGAATAATGCATTTGATGTGTTGCCTACTGTGCAGTTGAAGCCTATTGAATTATAGCTATTATAGCTTGCATTCACGTTCTTTACAGCATGTGAGACCACTTGTCCTTAAATGCTTTGTGATGTGACGACATGTTCTCGATCTCTACAGGTCCAGCTTCCTAGGTTAAGTTCTCTGTAAATGTAAAAAAAAAAAAAAAAATCTTATCCCGAGTTTTTTTATTCCTGAACTCTCATCATGCATAAAACTGGGATGAATTAAAAAGCGCACCAAGCAGAGACATGGGCGCCACTTCCTTTAAACCTTTTGGTTAACTCTGTATTATTCGAGTCCTCACAGAGACCACTGTTAAACCATGCGGGAATATAAAACTTTAAAACTATATATATAAAACTGCCTTCTCATCATTTTGCACTGGCTTCTTACATACAGTACATTTTCATTACTTGTGCGACATATCCCCACATGAAATCTCCATGAAATAACCGCTCCCAGAGTCTGGCTGTCCCGAGGCGAAGACATGTCCTAGTCTCCATCTGAGCGACTGGCTGCGTTCCACCAAGATACAGGAGCCAGCTGGACTAAAAGCACTGTAAAAGAAGAAGCCAAGGATTTAGTCAAGACATAAAAATGAGATATAGTTACAGTGAGGAGAGTTTAAAAATGCAAGAGCTAACCTCGGCTGAAGGGAGAGGAAACCTATCAAGTATATTCTGTAGCAGGACATTGGAAGGAAGAACAATCTTTTTGGCTTTTAATAATTAATGCATTTATACCTTTGATTGCCAGAAGAGTGTGAGGATTTTCTGTCTGACCATGGAATAACCTTGGCTCTACTCTCTCCACTGGCTCTAAAAATTACAGTTCTGGTTGTATTTTTAATCATTTTTATTCTTCCTTTGACTGTCATCTGCTCTTTTCTGCTATAAAGTCCACAAATAAAGAAAATATAAACAAGCATTATACTGTAGTTAATCATGTTGTGTGCAATTTGCTATTTCCATAATCACAAGTTTTATAATCTGTGAAAATACAAGCTGTTAAGACTTGGTTTATCAACAAGGGTTTTTTAATGGACAACACTTTTCAGGCCATGATGGCAAACTTTGACCAATCACAATGATCAGATACAAGAGGGTCTTCCCCAATAGTTTGTGTATTTTTCTCCAAAAGGTTGTCATTCTTACAGGAAGGAGTCACTGGACAGAGGTATTTCAATGAGGTCATGAGTGTGGGACAGAATCTCTGTAAAGAGTCAAAATGAATGTAGGGGCTTAAATACTGCTTGTGTACATACATCATTAATGGACATAAAAATCATTAGTTTATAATTACATTAATATCAACAATGGTATCTTTTATGGGGACTGTAAAACTTATTCCTGTTAATAACTTGTGATAACTTACCTGTTTAAAGACGTGAATAAAGTTTGTTGTTGCAAATTTGTTTTCTAGAAAAACACTTTCAAATGTTATTTCTGAAGAAGTAAAAGTACAGAAAATTTTAATAAAGTAGAAAGTACTTATTGTTACTACTACTACTACTACTAGTGACTACCATTACTAATATGGCTATACTGCCACTACTACTGCTACTGCTACCAGGCTTGCAGAAAGGCATGCTGGGGGCAAAATAGAAACAGAAATATACAGTATAGAAAACCTCTTACCATGAGGCCCAGGACAACAGATGCCTTTACCTTATAACCTTAGATGTTGTGTGTTTTTGTGTTTTTGTAAAGATGAATTAGAATTGTATAACATACGATATTTTTTTCATGCATTATTAGTAGAAAAGCTCAACTGGAGACAAGAGCAATAGCTATAAACTCTGTGTGCAGAACATCTTTTGAATATAGGTTATTGGGATTATGACACTTTTACATATTTACAAATATGTATATTAAATGCAGTTACTTTTTAACTCTGCCTGTTTACCAGAGTTGAGAATTTACATGCAGACAAAACACTCCAACACTGTAAAATAAAATCAAAAACACTATTCTTATTGTAAGCTCCTTCCACTCAGTTGTCTGTAAGTCTCTCCCTGCTCCTGCTGTGGCTGAGACGAGTTGGGGGGAGTTCATTTCCATTTGCTGACAGTGAAGCAGCAGGAACAACAGTCTGTCCCGGGTCTTTACAGCAGCCCCCCTGCCCTGCCTCCCTCCTCAGCGAAGCAGTCCTCACACTGAGCTCACACACTGTACACAGGAGAACACAGGATGCCAGATTAAAACGCCTCGGCTGCAGTTCGACTCATGGCTCGTTGCTTGTTAGGTGAGCTGTCACCAGGCAACGGTCAGAGACTCTGTCAAACTGAGCAGAGCTGAAGTAAATAAAAACACAGCGCTGAGGTAATTGCTGCTTTGGTCACTGCAGCAATGTTATTTTACTTCAATAAAATAAATGTGTACTGTACTAATGTTTTGTGTGAAGTCAAAAAACCTTGCTTGCCCAATCTTTACATGTGCAACCAATCAGAGCTTCTTCCAGTCTTCAGTGGTAACCATACAAATTATTAATCTTAATCAATCTGCTAAAGAGATAACATTATTGCATTGCATATTAATACAGCTTTACACCAGATGCCGTTCCTCACATACAACACTCTCTGACACTGAGTGGAAATTGCTGAAAGAACTGATGCTGGAGGCCGAGTTGGCCCCAATTGCCCCCCACTCAAATATAAAGCTCCCATAGATTCAGCATTTTGTAGTGCTTCTTTTTTTTTCCTTTTTCTTTTTTGCTTAAGGAAAGGTGTTTTTATCACTAAAAATCCACAGTCTGTGATAATCACAGACACAGGGATGTTGCTAGACCTGAAATTTTACTGGTGCACAGGCCCTAGCATCACTTTTCTTGAAAGTATTCACCACACAATGTACTATTGCCTGTACAGCTGCCTGACTCACGGCTGTTATAGCTTTGCAGTTCGATTCAAAGCATCTCAGTGCCTGGATTCAAACTGGGGCCCGTCTGTTGCAGAAGCTTGTTCTATTGATAACTAATGTTAGATTATTGAGGATTTATTTACTGGGACACTGATGATTCATACTGAGGCATGTGCCCCAGTAAAAATGCTCTAGTGACCCCTGAATCAGAGTTTTGCAGTGTGCTAGAGTGTTATTTTTTTAGATTTACATTCACGCTCAATACTATTATTTTCAAACTATTCTGATAGACAAATGTCCTTTTCTTATACAAAAATCACTAAAGACCTTAGACCACTTAGACCACTTAGAATAATACCTAAAGACAAAACCCAATGTGATTGTCCCAAAATACAGCAGTGTTCATACCCACTGCCTCCATTTTTATGCATAGCCCTTGTATAAAATGATATATTTAGATGTTCAACCTGCCATCCACTGGAGAACTTTTCAAAACAGGAAGCGGTGCCAGTGACGTCCTTGACATTTCCTAATTTAGTCGCTGTCCTCTGCAGACTAAACAACAAAGAGCTTCTCACTGATGCAGTCCCCCTTTGGCACATATTTAAAAGACTGTATGGAGAGTGTAGGGCAGAGCTCCTACATTTCGGTGACACATAAAAGATGCTCCAGTTGTCACAGCCTCCCTGGACTCAACACAACTGAACTGCTCTGTTTTTGACTGCTGGGGAAACGGCGAGAGAGACTGAAGGTATGTTTTTCTGTTTTAACGATAGAGCATCACCCACAGGATACAAACCTGAGACAGCGGCAGATATATTTATTTATTTTGACTCACATTTTGTTGTCACTTGCAATAGGTGCACTGTTTTATATTGTTTTTTTTATAGTCAAATATTCATGAATTCAGACTAAGTAACTTTCTAACATGATTGGGCTTAGGAGCAGTAGATGAGAGGTGCAAATGTACAGAAAAAGCTACTAAAACGCTGCCTGACACATACATTATGATACATTTATAATATACAGGTAGAAGACAGAAAGGTGCTATGACTTTGGACATGTCTGATTTAAGGTTAGATCCTTTTCTGGTAACCAGTTATCATACAAAGTCCTATACAATGCCAATATTCTCCATCCTTTGTCCTCAAACGCCTTATTATCAGAACTTGAATGCCACTTTGGTTGTAATTATTTCTATCTTTTCAACAGCCATTGTTCCTCAATTGTGATTTTTACTGTCCAGTTCTTTATAAAAGCCATTTTGCTTGGCACCATGTAGCTTTTCCAGCCACAGTTTCTCCAGAAAGGCTACAGACATAAAATAGGGACAGGGAGGGATTTACACACTACATTTGTAAAATATTATATACAATATTTTCGTGACAAGCCTGAAGACATGTATGTGGTTAATATCGATTTTTCCAGGTGCAGCTTTCTCCTCATGCATTTTGACAACTTGTAAAAATCATATAGCTGAATGGTGACAAGTAATAAAAGGCTGCTGCAGTGACTGTCAGTGTTGTAAATGTTCTCACCAGCTGAGAGTAACAGTCAGCGCCAACACGAGAGTCTGGTGTGAACAGAAAATCCTGAGAGAAGGAAGTGGAGCATTCATTACAATCAAAAGACCAAGTGTGTGCCATTCAGAAGAACAGGAAACACATTTATTTTCAGTGCTTCAAGAAAGATCATATGAACTGCAGACTGAAAACTACACCTCGTAGTCCTCTCTCAATGTTACAAGCTTAAAACATGATGCTTTAATATACAGACATTATGTGGAAAGCTAAAGGTATTGTATGATCGCAGACTGCCACCAATGCATTGACCCTAACTCACAATGGTAAAGATATAGTGCCCAGGCCTGGCCTCAAACAAGGGAACTTCAGGTTTAGAGGTGAATGCTCTATCTCAGCCACAAAGACCTTTTATCGCACAATGGTATACAATCCATTAAACCTAATAAGTTCTTTTACTGACCTCAGGTGGCTGGAGTTAGTGTCTGTGACCCCCAGCCCACAATGGTACCAAATACACAAAATAAAATCCTGGATCCTGACAGTAATCTGGACCTACATTAAAAACTAATTATTCCTTCTCTGTCCAATTACTGAATGAAAGTTTATCAACATCTGACAATTACTTTTTGAGATGAAGTACAAATACTAAACACACACCAATCAGACATAACATTATGAGCCTGCACCTCATCACCTGTCGCCAGTTCACTACTGTTCCTTCCTTGGACCACTGCAGACCAGGAACACCCCACAAGAGCTGTGGTTTTGGAGATGCTCTGACCCAGTCGATCTATAGCCATCGTAATTTGGCACGTCACACTTGCTCAAATCCTTACTCTTCAATCACATCAACTTTGAGGACTAAAGCTCGAGACACACCAACCCAACACCTGAGCACTGTCAGCAGAGGCAGGGCGACTGCTTTGTCGACTAATGTCTCCCCTTGTCGGCACTAAAAGTAGCTACAGACATACCAGAGCCATTCAGAGCCACTGACCGAGCAGTGCGCCAACCGCGTCAAAATGTACAACTGCGCCCAACAACCAATAATTGTCCCGTGCCTTAAAAGTTCACTTGCTGCCAAATATCTCCCACCCACTAACAGGTGCCATGATAAAGACATGATCTTCACAATAATGTTATGCCTGGTCGATAAACCTGACTAACAGAAGGATCCCAGACTATACATTATGAAATCCTCCTCCATTAAAAACACTTGCACTAAATGAAATATTGATATAAAAATATAGACCAGTCAAGGGCTCTCTTATTATTGGCCTTTTCAGATGCTTTTGTCCAAACAGATGAACGGCCTCCTTGACTCTCGCTGTGGACGGTGGAGTGAAGGGTTTGTCGTCCTCACCATAATTGATTGGTGATGTCGAGTTTTTCTGAAGCGGAAAGACGAGGGCACACCGGGCTTTGATCGGAAACGCTTCACTAAACTGAGAGCTGCATCAGACACAGACACACACTGACACACGAAGAACTGTGGTGCCCAGATGTACAAGGTGTAAGATGGAAATGGGTTAGGAAAATGTAGTTGTTAAAAAAAAAAAAAAAGTGCATCACATTGTCACTCTGCATGTTTTTTGGTTTGGAAAGAACATACATTGACTTACTGACTGCATCATTTTTCAAGGAATAATGTAATGTTTCATTATGTTAGTTACAGCACTTTTATTTTTTGTAGCAGAGGTTCTCAAATATTTGGCTTTTAAAGAGATCGTAAATCTGAAATAATCCAGAGCTAAATCACAGGATTAAATAGGGACTAAATCAGGACTAAACCAGCAGAAAAAACCAGGACAAAACCAGGACCAAACAAGGTCTAAACTAGGTCTAAACCAGGTCAACTACCAGCTGAAACTGCCTCTAAATCTGGACTTGAACTGCAAAAGACTCATAAGTACCACCTAAAGAAGCCCGCCAGTGGTACTAGCACCACAGTTTGAGAACCATTGTTTTTTCCCACAGAAAATCTTAGTACATGCTTTTTTGTTTTATAATTTATGTAGTTCCTGTTGCCAAAGAAACATGTTTTTATGTACTCTTTAAATCCATCCTCCTTTATGTGGCCGGCAGTGGTTTGACCCTGCGAGCCACCGTATGACGTCCCGTTTGTCCTGTGCCAGGTGCTTCCGCATTTCGATTCCCTCTGCGCTAGTATTTAAGCACCACACTTGTAGCCACATCTTACCTCACGGTTGCTGCTGTAAGCTGGTAGGTCTTTTGTATCGTGTGCCATTCCGTATGTTGTTCTACCCTCTTTCTATTGTCTTTCTAGACCCGGTGTGATTTGCCTGTCCATGCGTCTCCTGACCTGGGGAGCGTCATGGTACCAGGCCTAGCTAATTTGGTCCTTTAGGTACGATGAGGTTTTTTGTTGTTTCTTTTGCCTTACCACTTAAGTTTGAGCATTACTCATTGACCATTAACAGTATTTGTTTGTCCTTATAGACGCCGTTGGCCATTGCTGTTTTTATTTGGGTCTTTTGTTGTTTTTGTTATTTTCGCTGGGTTGTGTTTGTCTTCGGTCTAGCTGTAGCATTTAATTAGTATTTACTCCCTATTTGAGTCTAATTTGCGTTGTCTGTGCATTACTTGTCTGCGCTTTATATTTGTTTTGGTTGTTTACTCTAAGTTAGCTAGTTTCTGTGTGTTCTTGTGTGAACCTGTTTTAACATTCGCTCCTTCTGCTGCAGGGTCTGGTTCGAGTGTGGTTGCCTGTCAGGTGGAGGGTTGGTGATAGAGTTTCTCACTTTGGCCCATCACTCCTCGTGTGTTGTGGTATTTGGCACATCCCTCACTCTTATGCATACTTTTGTTTACCTTATATTTTGATGTGTTTTGTGTGGGTGTTACACAGAGCGTGGCGAGTACTTCCGTCCCATAAAATATTGTGGCCTCTCACCCTGTGCCCCCGCGGCTGGCCAGCCCCTAGCATTTTAACTATTGGAGCCATAGTTTTATAGTCCCTTCCCCTTTTTGGAGATACATGAGCTTTAAATATTTTTTTTTTTTGTGTATATAATTTTACTTCTTTTGTGTAATAAACTTGGGTTAAAATTGTAATTTTGTGGGAGTCTCCTTTCAGCCACCATTTGCGTCTCTATTTTACCTGTGTTAAGTATTTGGGCTGACATTTTATGTCTGTTTTTTTTTTACCCTCCCAAACTACCCTTGCTCATATTTAGGCTATATATAATAGAAATACTGTATAAACTCAGTCCTTTATATAATTCTAATTCAACAGCACTTTCACATGTATTTGTTCTAATTGTGTTTTTTTAATCTTTGTTACTGTTATCTTCCCTCGCCTCTGTTGTTGTGATGCGTGCTGTGCAATGCCTTAGTGGAGATTTCTGTGTACAGCTTCTACTCTATTAAAGTAATAAAATTAGTGTGTGAGATAACAAATAAATGATGAGATGTTTGAACACTGTCTGGGTACACTATGCTACTATTTATACACGTGGAAGTCACTGCTTCACACATACGGTACACTGCATATGAGGACAAACATGTTTTATGTTCATGCATGACAGAGTCGTGACCATGATTTTACATGTGAGTCACATTTTGATGCGAGTGGGAAGATGCAAAAATAAAAATATACATGGTTCTGCAGAGCGACAGCGGCACTACACTAATGAGGAGCACTGACAGAGAAATCTAATGATAAACTATGGAGCCCCAGGTTGGAGAGACATTATTTTATGAGGTGGATGTAAATGTAAGTGTGAAAGGGAGTGGTGGATGACTTTAAAGGAAGAAACTGAGAATGAATGAGGGTTTTTGAGGTTTTACTCTTGCTACAACACCTCATTATTTTCAGTGTGGAGCAGTGGGAAAGAGACTGTGATGTTTGAACGCACCACCTGCCCTGTGTGATGTGTTCGAGAAGCGAAGAGGAGGCAGGAGATGTTTGATACGAGCGTGTCGTTCTCAGAGACACAGTTCAGAGAGCTGAGGTCAGAGTAGAAAAGTGTACCTGTGGATTACAACTTGAACATCTCATCAGGATTTCAAAGAAAAAAGAAAAAAAAATCATGTTTGTTTGTTTGTTTTTAAATCAGATATACAGCTGGGTGTATACTTTGATACAGACCAGTCTTATTGCCAGAGCGTATAACTACTTATGTTTTAAAGCTCTCTCTCTCTTTCCTATCTCAGAATAAAATATTTTTTACTTGTCACGCAGAAATAGGCAAGAGGCAACAAAGTAAGGCAACTGCTTAGGTAAAAGGGATTTGTAAGGCAGCTGTGTAAATAATATTTGACACTTGTGCCTAAGGCAGACTCACAGACTGATGTATCTTATTCATATCCCTCCACAAATTGGTTCACACTTGGACACACGTCTTTCCAAAATGAGAAGTAATTTTTCCAACTTAATTATAAACCTTGCACAGTCATAATATTAACATCTAGGCCAACAGATCAACTGTTTAGTGATAACATGAATTATTGTTTAACACTGTTCACACAAAAGCTTCAACTGATGAACTGTTAGGGGTAAAACACAGAATACAATACAAATTAATAGCAATTCTAATAAAATATGGTTACTCTTATGTGAACAACTCACAGGACCTCAGATTATGTAATAATTAATATAGGGTGACCAGATTTCTAGACCCAAAAACACAGACACACTTTTTTTTCTCATTGATCACGGTGCATTTGAATTCATCAAGTAACAAAAAGAATGTCCAAAATCCATACAATTCTGTCATGTAATTATTGTAAGTACATGAAGCTAGGGCTTAAGTTTGGAATAAAATGCCAGTTTATTGATATAAATGTCATGGTAAATACATTGCTAACAAAAGTCTTTAGACAAATGTGTTTCTAGTTTCATGCATGCATTTCTGTTGGTTAAAACTGGGACAACTGGAACATAGTTTTTTTTTAAAACAACACATACTTATTAGTGTTTTTACTGATATGTGTTGGAACATGGGGCAAGGAGCCTAAAACTGGGACTGTCCCCATTAAATAGGGCTGTCTGGTCATCCTAAAATCAGTATCTAACTTTATTTATCATGGGTCTAAGGCTAAACTCGTCTTTGAACCCTAGACTTGTTGGTCTTCTCATGCAGTTGTTTGTATCTTGACTTGATCTTGGTACAATTATGTTTCACTCGTGACTTACACTCACCGGCCACTTTATTAGGTACACCTTGCTAGTACCGAGTTGGACCTCCTTTTGCCTTCAGAACTGCCTTAATCCTTTGTGGCATAGATTCAACAAGGTACTGGAAACATTCCTCAGAGAGTTTTGTCCATATTGACATCATGCAGTTGCTGCAGATTTGTCGGCTGCACATCCATGATGCAAATCTCCCGTTCCACCACATCCCAAAGGTGCTCTATTGGATTGAGATCTGGTGACTGTGGAGGCCATTTGAGTCCAGTGAACTCATTGTCATGTTCAAGAAACCAGTCTGAGATGATTCGAGCTTTATGACATGGCGCGTTATCCTGCTGGAAGTAGCCATCAGAAGATGGGTACACTGTGGTCATAAAGGGATGGACATGGTCAGCAACAATACTCAGGTAGGCTGTGGCGTTGCAACGATGCTCAATTGGTACTAAGGGGCCCAAAGTATGCCAAGAAAATATCCCCCACATCATTACACCACCACCACCAGCCTGAACCGTTGATACAAGGCAGGATGGTTCCATGCTTTCATGTTGTTGATGCCAAATTCTGACCCTACCATCCGAATGTCGCAGCAGAAATCGAGACTCATCAGACCAGGCAACTTTTTTCCAATCTTCTATCGTCCAGTTTTGGTGAGCCTGTGCGAATTCTAGCCTCAGTTTCCTGTTCTTAGCTAGCAGGAGTGGCACCCGGTGTGGTCTTCTGCTGCTGTAGCTCATCTTCCTCAAGGTTCGACGTGTTGTGCGTTCAGAGATGCTCTTCTGCATACCTCGGTTGTAAGTGTAAGTGGTTATTTAAGTTACTGTTGCCTTTCTATCAGCTCGAACCAGTCTGGCCATTCTCCTCTGACCTCTGGCATCAACAAGTCATTTTCGCCCACAGAACTGCCGCTTACTGGATATTTTCTCTTTTTTGGACTATTCTCTGTAAACCCTAGAGATGGTTGCGCGTGAAAATTCCAGTAGATCAGCAGTTTCTGAAATACTCAGACCAGCCCGTCTGGCACCAACAACCATGCCATGTTCAAAGTCACTTAAATCACCTTTCTTCCCCATTCTGATGCTCGCTTTGAACTGCAGCAGATCGTCCTGACCATGTCTACAGCCTAAATGCATTGAGTTGCTGCCATGTGATTGGCTGATTAGAAATTTGCGTTAACGAGCAGTTGGTGAGTGTAGTCTATCAAAACATTTTTTTTTCCTGAGATATTAACTTCATTATTACCTTGTCACCTGGCGTAACTATAACTCAAAGATTTACTGAAGTTTGTGCAAAAATAATAGTATGTGTTGTAATTGGTGTCTGTTCAGTGATGGACACACTGGAGTGAGTCATGAGCCTCTGAGTCACTTTCTCTTCTTTGGAATGTCGTTTATTTGCAGAAAACCTGTCACATTCTTTGAAATGCTCCATTATTCTCTGTAGTATATTCACAACCTATTCATAAATGGTTGGGTTTTTTTCCAGATAGAAAAATAACTATGTTGTCTTTACCTTATTAAAATAAATTGTCAACCAAGGTCTTATTGACTGAATCATTGCCTGAGCATAAGAGACTGAGCAGAGATTAACAATGGACCTGAATCAGGGATTGTCTAGTTCAAGGGTAAATGCTTTTCCATTGATTCACAAAGCTCTCATATCTCATAACAGTAAAGAAGCCAGTAAAACTAGTCATATGATTCTTTTATTGACCCCTTGTGGCTTACGGCAGGCAGTAGCTCAGGAGGTAGAGCAGGATAGTGCCATTGTGTCCTTGGGCAAGACTCTCACCAACCTTTGCCTCCATTGGTCTATGAATGTGTTTTCACAGTGAATGGATGAATGTTATAATGATTCAAAGTGCCTTGAGTGCCCGTGGAGGTAGAAAAGCACCATATGCATAAAGTCCTGTATCATTTAGTATCTGTGGCCCTATCTCACAATGGTATAGAATTCTTACATTCCTGAATCCAGACGACGTGTGTTTGTCCCATCACTGACCTTTACTAAAATGTCATTAAAATCTGACCATTTCTTTTTGAGTTATTTTGCCAACAGACTAATGAAGAAACAAACAAACAAACAAATTAAATTGGTTGAAAACCTTCTTGGTGGAGGAAACAGCAATGTGTTACAATTTGCAACTAACAAGGAAGATAGAGTTATGTTTGCAAACTAAAGTTGTGATGGTCTTGGTAACACCATCTGTGTCTTCTTTCCTTTGCCTTTTCCCTTTTGGGGTCGCCTCCTAGCATTCAGTGCTTTAAAATTGATTTGGAATAGGTTTTATGCCCTACCTGAAAAAAATCCCCTGCATTTATACATTTATCCTCTACACTGGTGGTGGTCGGAGAGGCCATAGGTGCAGATTGGCAGCTGCATCTGTCAGTCTGTCCCAGGACATTTGTAGCTACAGTAAAGTAGCTCACCATCACTGAGTGTGACTGAGGAGTGAATGAATAATGGACTCATGTAAAGTGGTTTGAGAAGCCTGAGAGGCTTGAAAAACTCAATATAGAGCTTTGCATTTATCCAGGCTTGGGACTGGCACAAAGACTACACTGGCTTGTGACCCACTATAGGTGGATTACCACGTCATAAATCTTTGGTGCCTTTGGTCTTTACACAGAGTATGAACAGTCAACACCTTCACGATTAATGATTTAGCTCATCTTAGCTTACACATATAACATGCTTTAGGTGAGCTCATGTGATTGAATAGCTCAGTATTAATCCAAAATACAGTGGACATGCTCCCTCTGCCCTCACTGTTATTGCAGGACTGACCTTAAATTCGGATTTTTATTAGTTTTATAACTCTCATGTTGCGTCCTATAGGCTCCCATTGGAGACATAAAACATTCTCTATAGAGGCTTGTGGACATCACAGGTACAAAACATAATGGACTTTTGATTTACAGACAGTGAGACCAACCACCAATAACTCTGCACACAGCAGGGTTTACACAACTGAACTTAATCTCATGACTTAGTATGGAAAAAACAACAAACAACAAAACTTCTAATCCTGTAGTCATAAAATCATCTTCAAAATTGAGTTGATATAAATTAATTTGCAGCTGTACTTGGAAGTGGGAGAGTAGTCAAAATGTACTATAGCCTACTCAAGAGCATTGTTACTTGAAAATAACAGAACTTAAGTGGAAATAAAAAGTAGTCATCCAAATAAATAAAAGGTTAAAAAAAAGTATTCAGTGAAAAACTACTCAAGTGCTATTTTATGTTTTCAGTCAAACAAAGCATGTACAAATATGAACAAATTCTGGTATTCCCAAACAATAAACAACAAAAATAGTGTTCAAAATTACATTCCTATAAAATAACAGACTAAGGCATAAAAACACACATTTCCAAATCTTCTCACTTTTGCACAACACAAAGCATTTGAACCCAAAACATAGGTAATGTATAAATGTGGTTAGAGAGGCAAAAAATTAAGTAAATGTTAGTATGTTGTGATAGAACTACTCTTTAAAGTACAATTTATTCAAAAAGTAAATATAACAGAGTAAATGTTTATGAGCCACCTCTGGCTGTAGACTCGGTCCAGAGATGTCATTCTTCTTCCCCCTCCTTCAATCCAGAAACCTTTCTACCTGTTTTCCTGATGCATTGTGGGCGCACTACATTTGAGTCATGGATAGTGCAGTGGGACACCATTCACAGCTGCAGTCCTTATATACAGTACACTATAGACTGTTCCAATAGTGGCATCATTACAGAAGCTACAGCTGCAGTTTGGTGACCACAGCAGTGATTCTTTCCATTCATTTTGGCTGGAAATGGCCAAGCTAAAAACACTAAATGAAACATTTTAGACAGCAAAAATAAGTTATTCTTTCTGAGATATCTGCTTAAGCTTACTTTCAAATACTAACACCCAAATAGGACAGTGAATTTCATTTGTGAAAGTGAACTCATGAAATTAGGTTTTGTGGTGATTAGTGGATTAAATCTGAGAATATACTGACAAACTACTGTGGTCTGCTACATGTCTGTAAATAAATGTATATTATATTATGTAGCCTTTTGCTTATGTGTTAATTATAAATGCTCATTGCTACATTAAATACTCTTGCTAATGTTTTCTATTCAGACACCACCATTACATAAACACTGCTGGTTTTCAGTTGTCAAAAACATATGCTATTTGTCATCTGTGGTGGCTAATTTCTCCATTGGTAATAAATACATATAAATACATTTTTACTCATTAATACAGGACCACACTTTTTTTTACTTGTACTTTTAACATACTTCATTCAAGCCCACATTTTAATGGACATGTCTTTATTTACATTTTCCTGATGGATTGTGAGAATTGTTGAGTTCACAGCATATTGTCCCAAAAATCTATTTCAAGCTCAAAATTTTAAATGGTCAGATGAGGGCCTGAGTTACTTGGGGATTCTATTCCCACATGACCTTTCAAATATTATAAAAGTGAATATAGAACCGTTACTTTCAAGGTTTGAACAAGATATTAAGAGATGGACATTATTACATCTGTCCCTGTGGGCAAAAGCTAATGTTTTAAAAATGTCTGCCATTCCTAAATTTTCCTGGTCTTTTTTGTGTGTTTGTTTGTTTTAAGACAGCCTCCAAAACCCCTCCCTTTTTTTTTTTGTTTTTTTTTTTTTTGTTTGTTTTTTGTTAGTTTTTTCTTTCTTTTTTTTTCTGTTTTTGCTTTGTTTATTGTTTGTTTCTTTGGTTTGTTTGGTTTGTTTTTTTGGGTATGTCTTAGTTGGTTAATCTTATTTGTTGTCTGGGTTTGTTACTAAGTTTGTTACTTTGTGTATGTTTTTGGACAAAATTCAAAATGAATAAATAAAATACTAATCACAAAAAGAGTTCACTGCATTTGAGTGACTGACGTAGTTCTTGTACAGTACTCTGTACACAGAGGTGGATGAAGTACATTTCATTGGACGTTTAGTATTTTGTATTTAACACTAACACTTTTCTATTTTCATTTTATTTAGTTTTTTATTGCATGTTCTATGACACCAATAGAAGAGAGCAGAAATGGCATTTTGATTCTCCTCTGTACATAGCCTATAGAGAAATAAAGAATCTTGAATCTACTGCAACCAGAGTGATAAATTTTACATTTATTATTACTGCTTCTTCTTCTACAATGACTACTAATACTTGAGTAAAAGTGACAATCATCAAGAGTATGCTTCAGAAAAAGTACTTTAGTCTTTAAGATAAAGTGAACTTACTGGAGTAAAAGGACAGCATCTTGTTACTTTCCAGCTCTGATAGTATTTTAAAAGGACCAGCGAGTGGTTTCAAATACAGTCAGAATCCTTAGGAAAAAAAGTCATTCTCAAAGCTATGGGTGCCTGGAAGGAGCACATTTCAGTTTCACAACTCTGCCTTGCTATTTACAACAACAACACAAGGTAATATCCTGCCCCAACAACTTCTAACTGCTACTTCTTTGTCGCAGAAATATCAAGGCTATTGATCAAACTATTTCAAAAGACTGGGAGCAATCAATGTTACAACAATTTTTAAGAAAGTGAAATGAAAAGTCTGACTGCTTTTGATACTTACTGAGTGATTGATTTGGTCCAAAACCCCACCAGGCTTTTGTGTTATGTTTGTGTGTTTGTATTTTTGCTTCCTGACGTCAAACCAATCTCTGACAATCGTCCTCAAACATCAACTTAGACCAAATTAGTATTCTGCATAGGCCTGGCTCAGGTACGATGGCTGCAGATATGAGGAGCTGGCACGAGCGATAAATTGCGGCATAAATCACGGACAAGGTAAGCAAAAGTGTCCCGGGCTGCAAGATGAATACTGCACCCCTCCCTCTCTCTCTCGCGCCTCCGAAGTGCTGCCGCTGAAATATCTCAAATGACTGCGTCCCGGTGATGGATCTGTCTATATCTGAAACTATTTGCGGAGGTTTCACAAAGTTATGAGTAATGCCGCTGTCGCCATAAACAAAACACTTGACTCATTTGAAACGTGGCTTCTCTTTGATTAAATACTTGATGAGTGCCTAAAGAGCGGTGCCATTTTGTCTTTTTTTTTCCCTATGTAATTAACAAAAGCTTAATATGGGAAAATAAACAGGTGTGCCATTAGTCACACTTGTTTACTGTTTTCTATAAGTTTGAGAATCACTTTGTGTAATGATAGATGTATGTTCCTCATTGTTTTGGATTAAGTAGTAATGGATTTGCAAGTCAGGTTCACTACAAGCCTGTTGTAACATCCACTTAAAGTACCTCTAGGTCTATACTGGGCTAGTTATTTGGAGAGCTAACCAGACCATTCACGCTTACATATGCCAAATATTCAGTATATATTGTATATATTGTTGGGGTGAAAGCAGTATTGTTTCCGTAGGGCCTATATTGTGCTTTTTTCAGGCTTTTTGAAATAATTTTGGATACCTTTGCATTAGTATTTCACATTTTATGACTTAAAATAATGTATGTGAAATGTCTTTTTTTGGGGAGCTTTAACAATTTAACAATTTAAGCGCTGAAATTGTCAGAATGAGTCCTGTGACTATGTACAGCTGTGAGACGGCGCGTTTTCTGCTGAGAAATGGAAAACAGGATTACTCAAACAAGTGTGAATAATACAAACTACTACTCCAGGTTGTTTATGAGGTGGCAACAGCATTATAACATGGTTAAAAGAAACAAGTCAATTTAGCATAATAGGGGATCTTTAACGGTATCCAAAAATGCTATAGCCAGCCCATTATAATGTTTTCAGCACAAATACATAACGTGGTTGGTAAAATGCCTCAGTCTGCATGTGCTTTATAAACACAGAGCCACTAAAACCATCTCTGCAGTAAAAATATGACAGTGGCAGTGCATTTGAACTCATTTTACCAGGTTTACAAGCAAAGGTCTAATACTGAGGCCTATGTGTGCAGAAAAACCTAAAGAAATCGCTGAGCAGCAGTGGAGATGTCAGTAAGTAAGCTTAACCTTAGCTTTAGGTATTTTGATCTGTTCGCAGTTTGCAGAAGACGTACTTTCTGAATAGTATAAAAAATAAAAAAGGAACTACAGTGACAGCACCTGAGTTCAAAAAGCCCCTTTAAAAATTCAAAATATGTGACCTGCCACCGTCACGGCAGCTCCTATTAGCGGCGAATCAAAAGAGGAGCGTCTCTGTAACTTGGCACTACTGAGCTCAAAGCAGTTTCCTTCGTAGCAACAGGCTGACCCCGTTTCTATGGTTATGGTGTCCCTTCAGCGAGTCTATGGACGACTACAGCAAAAGAAAAATACAGAGAGGACCGGAGTATGTGGGCGCCATAGACTTACTTCAAGCTCGTGGTACATTTGAGCTCCACAAACAATGAAATGACAGGATGTGATTGAGAGTTTGGGTCAAAGCGGCTGAAGGAGATGAAAGGCTGCCCTGTGTGTATATATATATATATATATATATACCATATATATATATATATATATATATATATATATATATATATATATATATATATATATATATATATATATATATGGTTCAGGTACTGCAAGAATATACCTGTAATTTAGTCAGCATGGCTCTAAAATGCACCTTTAATACCAAGTTGCCTCACTAAAATGTAACTGAATCAGTTGCAAAATGCTAATCTAAGTGTTTTGTTTTTTTTTGGTATCACTTACCGGCTAAGTGACTTCCTTATTCTCCATGTTTCTTTGTGATAGGGAATGAGAAATGCTCAGGTGTTGGGTTGGGTTTGTTTAAGCATGGGTCTACTACTACTACTACTACAAAAAAAAAAAAAAAAAAGTAGTGTTGCATTTAAGGGGCTATATTATGCAAAAGTGACATTTCTGAGCTTTATACCATGTTATAATGTCGTTTCCTTGTCAAAAACATACCTGGAGTTGCGTTTTGTTTCTTTCACGACCTATGTTTGAGTTATCCTCTGTTGTCTAGCGCCGAGTTTCTGAGGTCTCAAAACGCTTGGTTCCATAAGCCCCTGCCTCTCCCACAATGCCCCGCCTCCTCCAGGAAGCACTGACCAATCAAGAAGCCCTCTACATCCAGTCTGCTCTCACTCATTTATCCAAAAAACTGTGTACATCTCTGTTTCCATTGATTCCTCACAGCTATTTTTATTTTTATTTTTTGTAAAATGGCATCATACAAATAGATCAAGGAAATAAAGAAGATCATTTTCTATGTTTCTGTTTAAAAGAGAGTAATACTACACACTCTGCTGCGCTCTACTGTTTTCTTCATCTGTTTCCTGGTGCTAGTAGTGTAATAATTGAAAAAGCTTGTCCTTAGTCACATAATGTTTTTAACATTGGTTTTAAAATATAAAAAAGCATAATATATCCCCTTTAAATGAGGCATAAATGGGACCATTTTATTCAAGAAATAAATAACATAGCAGGCGTCAAACACAAAAATAATCTCAGGACAAAGACAAAGGACAAAGTAATTTTACAAAGTGGAATTACAGTGTAATGGGTTGAGAGAACCACAAAAGGCCAGTGAAGGATGTATTCTTGTCTGTAAAAGTTAATGACCTCAGAATCTGAATGAGTGATTGAATAGTGGTGAGTCACAGAAAAATCTCAATTCAGTTTGTTTTTCTACAAATGTGAGTCAGAGTTTAAACAACTGTCTTTTCTCTGGTTTTTGTGCTCTTACTCTTTCATGAAGACTTCACTTTTGTTTTGTTAAATGTGCACAATTACGCTGTAGTTTAGCTTTCAAAATAAAGTCCATGCATTTTTACTGAATTCTTTGCCACTGTAAATTATAATCTATTTGTGTCTCAATGAATAGAGCATTTACCCCTGAACTAGAAGATATGTAGGTTCAAGGATCAGTATGTAAGACTATTTGTAATCCAGCCACAGTGGGATCAAAAGCCAGTGTAACTTTTGTGCCAGTCCTAAGCCTGGATAAATAGAGAGGGTTGCAAAAGCAAAAAGCTGAAAGAAAAAAAAGTCTGTGCACAAGTTTTTTTTTCACAGAGAGAAGCAGAAAGTTTGCAGACACGCTTAATTAATAGGACAGATGGATAAATGATAAGTTGACGCTGTGTCTTGTCTGAGAGTCTGAAGTGTCAGGTTGAGTGGGTCTAAAGGTAGAAGGGCCTTGAACGCTTTCCGCTCTGAGAAAATATATTTGACTGTACTTAGTGTAGAGAAACATTTAGACTGGTGCTCTTGTCTGAGTAATGCTCTGTGTTTGATTACATTTCTGAGACGGTCAGTGGTTCAAGAACAAATTGGTTTGTTTTTGGTGTGGAGCTAGATTGCTGTCTGGGTCTAGATGGCATTTTTAGCACAATGGTTAATGAATAGAGCAATAAAGCATTTAGCCCTGAACTAGAAAACAGGTTAGAATCCTGCTCTGGGCACTTTTGTGTTGTCTTTTCTATGGTTTGTGTTTTTCACTTTCATCAAGACCTGACATTCCTTTATCCAGTGTGTACAACCAAGCTGTAGTTTGCTGAATTCTTTGCCATTAATACATATAAGGGCTTGTGGTTCAATGAGTAGAGCATTTACCCCTGAACTAGAAGATAAGTATGACTCTTGGTCTGCGCGCTCTGTTTTTACCTCTGTGAGATAAGACCAATGCCTTGGCAGAGTGATTCTAGCTTGTGTACAGTGAATGGTACAGTTCAGGGCATGGGGAGTTGTATTTTCTTTTCTAAATGAATTAACTTTGACTTTTGAGTGTTCACACTGAGATCTTAATTTGCATTCCCACTAATGTCAGTCAAAATTAAAATTATTTTATTCTCTGTGGTTTGTGCTCTCAGTGTTTCAGACACACTTAGATCAGTTTATACACTAATATCAGTTAAGACCATATTTTTTTTACCTTTTAAATTAGCACGAGTTGGCATTTTCTTTAGATTATTCAATTATTATAAAATATTTTGCTATTTTAATGTGCGTTATCATCATAATATACTGTAGGTGTCAAAACGTTTTAGACAATATAACTGTTATTTCTTTAATTATTTACAAGCTATTTTTATATATATTTTGTATTCATGGTAAAAGTTACAGTAGTTGAGTGGTCAATTGTTGTTGTCTTCTGAATTAAAGAATTGTGTAACTTAACTCCTTTCTTCGCTGTTTTTGCCTCACAGAGCTCCCCCTACATTTCGGAGTAAAGCACTGCTGTAAATATTCATAAGTCCCGTTGACTCCTGTGTGATTCTTTGCTCAGCTTTACTTTCATTTGCCCCAATGTGTATCCGTTTTTTTTCTTCTGCCATTTGGCTTTATTCACCCCACAACGACTCATTTAACCATGATGCGTACTCTGAAACAGTTTATTTAAGGGAAAAAAGTGACTGAGTTCTGCTTTAATTGGCTCTCATTACGATTGGACTTTTCTTCAGGCGTGAGGTGTGTAATTCAAGCCTTTTGAGTAACACTACAGATATTAGTGTCTAGTTCCTGTTTTCATGTTGTGGCTGTGCACTGTAAGACGCATTAAGTTCAGCAGACAGGATTAACAAGATTGATGGACAAATCCCTCTGAATAGTTGACTCTGTGTCTTGTCTAAATGTCGAGTTGAGATGTGACTAAAGGTATAGCGTGGTGCTTTGAGTCTTTCAGCTCTAAAAATCAGCTGAGCGACAGGTGGGAAGTCCGGATGTCAGTTTGTGAGGATTTTGGCTCTAAAACGTCTGCGCTGAATGAAAAAGCTGATAAATGATGTGAGGGTTGATCTGAGTCCAACTTTTTATTTCCTTCACTTCTGCAGCTCTGTGCTCGCTCTCAGAGGCTGACGATGGCTCAGCTGCCGTTGCTATGCGACAATCGAAATCATTATTGAATAAGTCATTAACTTAAGGCAATAGTTCACGGTGGGAGGTCTGATTTATCAACCCACAGAGACGTATGTGGTTCGGAAAGGGGCTTGTGTTTCATTTCTCAGGCTGAGGCAGTGACATTTGGACTTTTTCTGACCAGACACTGCCATTAGACAAGGCCACAAAATACTGTCATTGGACTTCAAAGTAACTACATAATAGAAAAGTTTAGAAGTATGGACTTGTGTGAAGAAGGTATAGAGGTTTTTACAAGTTTGGATCAAAGAATCCTGCCATAATGGGTCAGATAAATGGAGAAAGTTGAGTCAGGAAGGGCATCTGGAGTAAAGCCCTATGCTAAATCAGTATGCCAATCACAGCACAGTAGGAGGCAGACGATTTGCTTTGGTGACCCCAGATATGAAAAGTTAAAGGAAAGGAAGAAATGCAATGATCAAAGCTTGGTCCATTGCAACTAAATGTACAGCATGTGTTACTATGTTCTGTTATGTTCACTCCAGTATTGGTTTGCTTGTGAGTCTGTTAGCAAAATAACTTTATAACTCAATAATGATCAGATGTTGACAGTATTCCAATAAAGCTAAAGGGCAAAAAAGGAGAATTAGTTTCTGGTTCGGATCTCAAAAACCATCATGATCCAAGAGTTTTTTTTCCCAAGGCTATACTATCGAGAGATATGGCGCAATGGACAAAGCATTTACCTCTGAACTAGACTGAAGTCTTTACCGTTGCAAGATAGGGCCAGTGCTTTGGTGGAGGTCTGATTTATCAACCCACTGAGACGTGTGTGGTTTTGAGAGGGGCTTGTGTTTTGTCAGGGAGTCCTTTTCTGACCAGACACTGCCATTATAAAAGACCACAAAATACTGTCATGTCGGAAGACTGGACCTCCAGCTGAAATTTCAAATCCAAAACTTTAATCCAGCATTTAATTTAACAGACAGTTCTCCTCCAGAGGTGGAATCACAGCAACAGGTTCCCTCCTTTTGAAGCATGCTGTGGAGACGTTTGTGCCAGGTGAGAGGGCCATATATGTCCCTGAAAAACACCAGGACACATTTTACTCCACAAAGGACGGATATGTGAAACAAGACTACTTCCAAATGGACATTGCGAGACAGAGTTTGCAGATATGAAATAAAAATGAATTACCCTATGACTGTGTCATTCTATTTCATCTACTCACAAAACCAAGTGACTCATCTTGTTTCATCAGAAAATGTCATAAGTGACCTAAAACTGTGTTGTTACAATCATCATGTTTATTAATGACTGTGCTTCGTTCACTACTGTGGTACTACTCATTATATGTGGTATTTCATTATGTAGTTAAAGTATAATAGTGTGATGAACAATCATTGCTTACCATTTGAAATGGAGTATTATTTACATACATGGCTCTTTGTAAAGTAATCCAAACTCTAGACAATTCCTGCCAGATCCACCTCAAGGCAATGCCCCTGATTCTATCAATGTTATATCTGCCCTCTTTGTTTGTTCAAGTTGTTGTCTTCCTAAATGAGGCATCCACCTGGGTCCTCAGGTGAAGCACCCAGTCATGTGCCTGTGGGGCTTCCATCCCCCACGTTCCCTACAAGATTAGGCTCCAAGCTTCCCGCTTCTGACTTCAAACTTTTTTTGCTCCTTGGTTTTCTGTGTTTGAGCTAATTTTGATTTTGCTTTCCACATTTTTATCCAGTTATTTTAAAACTCAAGCCATCACCAAGTATTCCAGAGCTTTTGATGTCAGCTTAGACTGAAAACAAGGTCTCACATACATCCCGGATAAAAAACACTTTAGGAGCACTTTGGTGACGGCGCAGTGATATCTTCATTCCTAAAAAATTCCCATTTTTATCTGCTTAGAAAATTGCCATTTTCATTTTTGTGTAACTGTACTTGGGTCATGTAACTACTCACGTAACCCTATTTAAATAATGAAAACGTGGAAGAGCTTGGTTGCTTCTAACTTGAGCCACGTTTGGTTCCATAGGGATATGCTTGGCAAAGCTAAATGCTAACAAATTAGCGTCACTCCCCAGGCCCGCAAAGGGCACACAGGGCATGCACAAAGACCAGAGCAGTGTTGCCAACTCCTCAATAAGAAAAGTCGCTATTGGCTGTCCAAAAAGTCGCTAGAAGTCGCCCGATGACTTCATCACCTAATTTGCATAATTGGTCACATGGATCTAATTGAAAGTGAGGCGATGACTCCTGGCTGCCTGGTGAGGCATGTTGGTTGGCACCAAATATCTCCAAATATTTCAAGAAATCTGCATATATAGACGGCTTGCACTCTAACAGGTAACTGCATATTATTTACATGCAAATTAGGGACATTATTGGCAAAAAATACTCTGTATTTTTATTATTATTGTTATAAATGTTTTATGTACTATTGAACAGTGCTTTAATGTCTGTAAAATATTGGTATTATGCACAAATTTGTTGAATAAATGTAAAAAAAAAAAAAAAAAAGCTCCTGCTCTGAGTTGACTGCAGCTGACAGGCCTCTAAAAAACCCATGGCAGCACCCACTTCTCTGTGCTGATTGGCCTGTGGCAGAAGGAAAGAGAGTTAAAAGCACAACAGCAGCAGCTGCTGGCCGGCCAGACGAGACGGAAGAGAAGCTCACAGCGACACGCAGGTAGCTCGAAGAGTACAGTAGTGAGAAGTGCTTTCACGTTTTTCATGAGTCGCTAGCAACACCAAAAAAAGTCGCTATATTTGTCACATTTTTGAAAATAAGTCGCTAGGGAGGTCTGAAAAGTCGCTAAATATAGCGACAAGTGTTGCTAAGTTGGCAACACTGGACCAGAGAGGTCCAGTGTTGATCAGGGAAGAACATAGTTTAGTATGGGAAAACGGTGGCCTCTTCCTTTAAAGCCTTTATTGTCTATTGTCTTTTTAGGGTCTTAGCAAAGTAATATTACCTAAAAATAAGCTATAGTTGAATATTTTGACAAAACTTTCAGTAAAGGTTAGTCATGCACAAAAGAAGGAATTAGTTTCTGGTGTGGATCTAGAAAACCATCTGGATCAACGACAAAATTCAGGACCTTTGCGCGATAAGTCCAAAGACGCTAACTCCAGCCACAAGGGGTCAGTAAAAGAACAAAGGATTTGTTTTAGTGCATTTTTTACCATTGTGACATATAAAGGCTATAGGTTTCCTTGGATATTTAAGTTTCATATCTTTATCATTGCGAGATAGGGCCAATGCAATCCAAATGCCTCTAGTTATTGTCAGAAAAGTATTTAATGCTTCTCGATCATAAAATACCAAATTCTCTCATATACTCCAGATTTTTCTTATGGTTGTATCTAATTAGCTTCTTTAATACTGTGTGATAAAAGGGTGAAGAATTACTTTAGCACCTCTATTTGAATAACATCTGCAATAAAACTAACAGCTATTAAATCTAAATATGTCAGAATAAAAATACAATTGGTTTAGAATCAAATGAAAAATGTCACAGTATGTTGGGTAATGTTCTCTGTACAGCTTGTGTGTTCTTGTCTCACTGCTGAGTTAAACTGGCACAGGACTGGCCTGAGATGACAGCTGGTGATAAGTGTCTGCCAGTCGCTGATGTACGGTTTGCTGCAGTGGCTTTTCGTCTTCTTCATCTGTGTGTATATGAGTGACCAAAGCCACTCCCCGACCCATGACCTCCAGTGACCCCTGCAGCTTCTCACGCCTGTTTCTGGCTGTACAGCTAGCTGCCCTGACTGATTACACTGAGTGACTCCATTCACTGAGGACAGAGGGGAAAGAGAGGGTTTGTGTGCCAGGACGACTCAGGAAACGTCTGTCTATGCGCAGTGCACCTCAGCACAGATTTAATGACAACACAGGTTTGGACTTATTGAATGAAGATGTTATAGTTTAAAAAATGTTTTCCATAAACACGGCACCATCTCAGAAACTGTGTGTGTCCACACAGGTCCACACAAAACCACTGAAAACTCTGAAATACATACACCAGGCCTGTTGGTGGCGCTGTAATGCTGCCATAGAAACGCACTAAAAGCAGAACAAGGGGCATGCACAGGAAACTTGTGTGATGCAAACGTAAGAACATGGCAGGGAATATAAATGTGTGAGCTACAAAGAGGACCTTATGCTGTAGTGGGAGGAGCAGAATATTTTGCTAAAAGCCAGAAAAGAAAATTGTTGATGCTGTTGTCGGAGATTAGCGCATGCAGGTTATGAGAGAGGTGCGGCTACAGTGTCATTATTTCAAAAAAGATACGTATGGGCTGTAAACACAGAAACATGTAAATGATGTTTTGAAATCTTTCCACTGTGGGACACAGATTAAAAAATTATCATATTCAAGTTTCAAAAACGCCAGATCCTTGTGGCTGAAACTCCTATATGATAACACAAACCTTTGCGGATATGTGTGGACGAGGCCTGTGACACACACAGACAACTGTTCACTCTCACTTCATTCACTAGGGGCATTTTAGAGTAATCAATTCACCTAACACATGCACGTCTTTGGAAGAAGCCAGAGAAAATCCACAGTAACACAGAGAGGACATGTAGACGCCACTTAGAGAGATTGTGAGTTAGTGGCCCCAAGGATCTAACCCATAACCTCATTGCTGAGAGGCAGGAGCACTAACCACTCTGCCACCATGCACCATGCTAGCGTAAGTTTCCACCCCTAACATAAACAAACACATACAGTATAAATACTGTACATGATCAGACAACCTGTTTTTTTTCTAAAGTAAAATCAGTCTTGTGTTGAGTGTGGTCACATAAAAAAAAAAAAACAACATAAAAAGCTCTCATTTTGGATCAAACATGAACTGTTGTCCTGACAGATTTTATATACAGTATTCTGTAAATTGCTATGAAAGGATTCCCAAGTAATTTCACAGATTTCTAGAGTTTGCGGAAGTGAATGGGTACTGCTACTACATGTGACTACTGACAATTGCTAACAATATAAATTTCATTTCATATAATTTATGTGCATATTGATTTGGCATAGCGTTTACGCCAGATGCCATTCCTGACACAATCCTTTCCATGTATCCAGGCTTGGGACCAACACAAAGAGTACACTGGCTTGTGTGATGGTTTTATACTGTACAGCGGTGGTTCCCAAAGTAGAATGCAGGGCCCCCTGGTGGGCCACAAAGGTATTGCAAGGGGGCCACCAGAGGTCATCTACATTAAATGCATAAAAAGAAACTGAGTTTAAAATAAATTACAATTAAGTATTTATTTAAAAATATCACACAAGCAATTTTTAGCCAACAGTCGGTGTTTTTGTAATGGTTTTATAGGAATCTATAAGGAAAATAGTGAGTTTCATTGTTGGGGTCTGCATGGGATTGTCTTACTTTTTAAGAGGGCCCCAGTGCTCTTGACTTTGGGAAAGGCTGGTGTAAAGTATATTGTGAATAGAGGATAACAAAAATATAAATGTGAACAATGTCAAATCAATGGTTGTACAATTATTAAAAAAGAAAAATAAGAGACCCTCACAGATTTAGACAGAGACGCTGTTCGAGTATTTGAAACAAAATTATATAAAATGTATAGAGACAACCCGGTTGCATGTGTCCATCCATTTGTCTGTGAACACATTATTCATCCCCCTGTTTGTTTATGTGAGACTGTTGTTTTCATTACTGGTTTGATTTTGTGTCTGTTGAGTGTCCCTGGGCAGAGACAGATCACAATTAAATCTGCTCCTTGGTCCCGTGCTGGGTACATGACTAATGACACTCCTGTACAAGTGAGCACGCTGCGTTAGAGCCTCCACATCCACACTTCCTCACTCTGCCGCCATGGAAACAGCACTGTCCGTCAAAACCAGGAAGTTATTGACCACCGCTAACGTGAGCTAAACTTTGTCAATACCTTTTAACATAAGCTAATGAGGAAGGTAATGATTTATCCCAGGAATTACTGTGCACATTTGACCGGTACCATCCTAAATGACCTTGAAGCTTTCTGTACCATTTACTAACTGATGATAATAACACATTTATTATTAGGAAGAAATACCAACTGTATTATTTACTGTCTGTAAATGAATTAGCATAGACCAGCTTCATTGTAAACAGGAAAACTAAAAAAAAAGTTTTTGTCTTACTTTCTTATTACATGTTTTTATTGGGTTGATAGTGTGAAGGTTAAGCTGGTTACCCACTAACCAGAGGGTTGGCAGTTAGATTCCCGCTCCTAAAAAGGCTTCACATGGGCCCATAATAAGAGAAAATATAAAAGGCAGGCCCATTTCTAAGCTCATCTGACCCTGAGGCCCGGGACAACAGACTCCTGTGCTCCTCCCTGTTGACAAGCCTGATTGTGTCCTTGGGCAAGACACTTCACTCATGTCACCATCATAGTATGTGGCTGGTAATGACAGGAAGGGCATCTGATGTAAAACCTTGCTTGTTTTTATTGTTACTGATTGTAATTTAAATTCCTTCTCTTTGTTTTTAATGTCTACTTTTCTTGTGTTTTTTTGCCTGTGTAAAGCACTTTGAACTACTACATTTGCACAAAACTACTACTACTACTACTACTACTAGTATTAGTAGCAGTAGCAGCAGTAGTAGTAGTTCACTTATTCATCTATACATGCCTGTCTTTCTCATATTTGAGCCCTCCTGAGTCCGGCATCACAAGCGTTCAGTGACAGTGACAGCTTGAATCTAATTAGCCAACATAAAACAGTGCCAAGCTGTGATAATAAAGCAGCTTATATTAACACTTCTATCACAGTAACACATACTGTAGGCCTTGTATTAAATCTAAATATGTCCAAGTAAAAAATAGCACTGGTTTAGTAACAATCACCTTTGGGCACCAACAAATGTTTCTTAGCAACTAAAAAGTTTCTTAAACCAGTGTAACTCTTTACGCCTTTAGTTTGGAACAAAACAAGTTTAAACAACAGCACACAACTAGATTTAAGCAGAGGCCAATGTATTATTTTATTTATTTGTACTACTCTGAACTATAAGGAAATAGTCTGCACCACCATTTCAGAATTGAGAAAGCCTTTGAACCTTTTGTTGCGATGCAATTACCCTGGATGAGACACAGACACCAAACCAACTGTAGGCCTTTGGTCACTACTGTGTATACAAGACAACAGCAAAGAAAGATAAAGGTTGATGAATTAGTCCAAATACTTACTCAAGTAAAGGTACTGTTAATTCAAAATAATATTTGTTGAGTAGAAGTGAAAGTACGCAACAAAAAATAAAAAAATATTGAATGTTAGGTGTTAATTGTTGTTTAGTTAAAAAGTACTCATCACTACCACTACAAATACTGCTGTCACTGCTAGTATGATATTACTGCTTCTACTACTACTACCACGACACAAAGTACTGCTATTAGTACTATCACTATCAGGGCTTGACATTTACTTTTTTTTCTCATTGGCTACTGTGGCTAGTTTTTGTCAAAAGTTACAGTTGTGGTTGTTTTTACCAACCACAATTTAATTTGTGGAGCTTTTCTGTAAATTTTAAAGTATCAGCTTAAAGAAATGTAAAATTGGATTTAATGCATGGACAGGGATTTATCAAATATAAAAACAGATTTTACAGGTTTACAGAGGCAGAACTAAAGTGTATCTCTGTGCATGTGGTGTCACATCTTTTACAACATATAATAAACTAAACAAATTTTCTTTCTTTATTCATGATGAAATATCATATAATAAATGATGTACACTCAAGCAGAGCAACACAAAAAATTCAACCGACCAAAGTGGTTACTGGGAGTATTTGTGTCAATAGCCAAAATAAAAATCTACCTGTATTTAGCTGGTTGGCTAGTGGTAATGTAAAGCCCTGATCTCTATTATTACTACTACAACTTCTACTAGTACTATTTTTTCTTACTTTGCCACCAGCGCAAAGTATGTTTATGCGTCCAGATAGTCGGCACAATTTCTTCCAGATACAAAGCATCCTAAATATACTTCCAAAGGGTAACTTCTGTCTTGAATCAATGCACTTGCAACCTGAATGCATATCTTTAAACAATGAGATGAGACAAAGTTACTAATGTGTCCTATTGCATATAATCTATTTCTCCCTGAGTTAGTCTGCATACATTACATTGTAACCTGCTACATAAAAAAACATAATACATGTTTCATTGCTAAAAAATAATTGATGCTTTCCATTTATTTCTATTTTGGGGTCACGGGTGGCTAGTATCAACAACTATGGGCCTTAGGTGGGGTACAACCTGTATTTTTCTATTACTACACTAAACCAGATCTAAACCAGGCAAAAAACAGGACTAAACCAAGACTAAACCAGGATTAAACAAGGTCTAAACCAGGACTAAACCAGGACTAAACCAGGAGTAAACCAAGTCTAAACAAGGACTAAACTGGCCTTTAACACGATGGACCTCAGTATTTCAAAAATCCTGTGTGGCCATGCCTGCACAGTGGCCAGTTAGTTGTAAAAAGTTGTGTGTGTGTGTGTGTGTGTGGGTGGGTGTGTGTGTGTGTGTGTGTGTGTGTGTGTGTGTGTGTGTGTGTGTGTGTGTGTGTGTGTGTGTGTGTGTGTGTGTGTAAAGGGTACTGTTACCCCAGGGCCCACTGCATGGAGGGGCCCTCAAAAAGCTTGGAATATCCTTGAGAAATATTGATCAAGTGAACCTGGGGGCCCACCAAGATGGTTTGTACAAAGGGCCCAGAATTTTGTGCTACACCTCTGGATTACAGTATATTATGTTTTAAAGGCAATACAATTACTGCACATTCTTGTTTGGTTTCAGTTTTTATTCCCTTCTGGTGAAGTGACAACAGGTAAAAACGTCCCAATTATGGCAACACACAACACTGATCTGTTCATTTCTAAAATAAATGTTATGTCCCTTCGTTTAAACGCACCGAGAGACCTCACTAAATGTTGCAGTTGTAATTGGCAGCATTTGGTAAGAGAGTCAAGTGCTCCTCATCTAGACAGTTGTGAAAATGCTGTGAGGTTGTTTTTTTTCCCACTAATTCGCAGCTCTCCCACGAGCAATTAAATCAGACCAGTTTTCCCGAAGAGCGTTCCCCGGGGTTCACAATCCTCTCTGTCGCCGCTCTGTGCATCTGTCGACACAAACCCCAGTAGATTTGGCATAAACGCAGCCTTTCTCTTATGTCTCTGCTCAACCAGGAAATCTAGTTCCTCCGTCCCGTGGTGTTTCAGCAAATAAAGAACAGTCGTAGCACTTAACGATCTTATTCAGCCGTTTCCTTAACGCCACATGTGCCAGAGTGCTATTGATGAGGTGAATATTGAAGTCGAAGCTACACCAGGCCTCTTCAACGACTAGAGACTTCACTTTGATTTCCCATGATGCTTCAGGCTTTCAATACACACATAACAAGGATTCAGTTGGGAGTGGATGCAAAGCTCTGTACTGCTAAATGAGAATAATGTATTTGAAACTGTAATTTATTACCTTTTGACGATGCAAATGAAAATTAAGACAGTCAGGGTGCAAAACTGTCACTTTTTTAAATCTACCAGCCTAACTTAATTTAGTGAGAAACCACATGAGAAATGTCTTCATAGTGTGATCATATTAGCAGCGACCTGTCAATCATCCATTTACATAAAAACACACACAAAAACTGTAAAGCAGTACCAAACATTTCAGTGATCGGTCTTTATTTATAAATGTCCCATCACAAACTATAACATTAAAGGGGCAGTGACCATAGACAGTGTTTCTTAAGCATTTTCTTTTTTTTAATCAAACTACTTTTATTGATTTAATTAAATGAATTGCCACTTGCACTTAACCAATCTCATGATTTACCCATAGCAGACTATTCCAGCCATTTTCACCTAGAGCTCTGTCAAGGCATTAAAAAGTTCTTAAAAATACATTCTTCGGCTGCACCCTCTGACCTTTCCTGAAAGTTAAATCAAAATCCTATCCTTGGGGTGCCTCAGTGGCTCACCTGGTAGCACACATAACAGAACAAGCAGAACAATTCCCAAGCCCAGTCCTCCCAGTTCCCATCTCTGTCCCTGATTTCCTATATCCTACTGTTTCTATTAAATGAAAGCAAAAAATAAAATAAAATATCTTTATATCAATCTTTTTGACCCACACTGTCATGGATGAACTTGCTCTTGCAGATTTTACATAATCTTGTGTTTTGTTTATTTATTTATTTTTATTTTATTTTAATTGTTACCTAATTAAAATGTACAACAACCAACTTTTTGATGCACATTATTTTGGGAAACTCTGTACCACAATACTGCAGATGGCAATACAGACATATCGGATTTCACAGTGTCTCTATTGTAGTGTAAACTGTTCAATAAACTTTAAAATGTAATGAAATGCACAACCTTTAATTGGCAACAGTGGCCCCACAGCTGCCTACTGTGGCTGATCTTTGGTGTCCACATGTGAACTTTAACCACACATAAGCTTGGACTTGAATCAAAGCACATCTCTACCCCACCACGAGCCTGTGTAAGCATTCCTCACAGTCTTTGTCCATAAATCAGCTGAGCACTTCCAAATCCTCCTCAGCAAAATGTGATTCCCGAGTGGGACTGGAGTCTGCTTTGAAACTGATGGAGCCGTACAACTTGGCCGCGTGTTTGGAATAGGCAAAAGCTCTCCTCCTCATCATCTCCCCTTTCCACATGGAGATCATGAGCAGAGTGGACAGCAGGACGCCCCCCAGAGTCAGCAGGCACAGTCCCGCAATTACGCAGCGGTCCAAATGCGCTCCTACCCGGGCTTTCTCGCGCTCCAGACGCTCCATCTCCCGGGCGGACACGCTATCGGGGTCCACCCTCACATCCCTGGGCACCGTGTAGGATATAGCCACTAAAGAGATGCCAGTCAGTAAACACGTGACCGCGATAATGAAGCCATAGTCCACGGACTTCCCATCAGAGGTAAGGTCATCATCAGACAGAAGATAAAGTTCGGGGATGTCTTCTTGTAACGCGTCCTCCTCCTCCTCAAAGTACAACTCACTGGAGGCGCTTTCGCTCAGTCTACACGTCTCCGGGCACGTACCAATGAGTCCCACATCGTCAGCTTCCTCCTCGTATTTCTGCTGGCACACAAAACATGTCTCTGTTTGAGGTCCGGGGTGCGCACTGGAAGCCAAAGCCGACTTCCCCGCTCCTCCGTTGGGATGCGCACAGTGCGAGCCGCCGCTGCTGCCGCTGCTGCCGCTGGTCGTAAACTCGCCTCTCGTTTCTATTTGTTCAAAGTAAAACAGTTCCATTTGAACCAAAGCGAGCTCTTCGTTGTGTCAAACCCCACATAAGTCCTTTTACGGATCAAAAGCAATAAAAAGCGGAGGGTGTACTTGCCTAAAACATTTTGCTTGAAGTGGCTAAAAGATATCACTCCTATATCTTCTGCAGTGCCAGCGTTTTAAAGAACAGCAGAGAAAGCATCAAGTGAATTCCCCTGTCAAAAGTCTGGCATTTTACGCTTCAAAATCTTGCTCCGGAGTCGCTTTTCAATCACTCAGCGCCACACGACGCCCAAACGAGTTTAATTCCTACATCAATAAGCGGTTATGGAGCGGTAAAATGCGGTTTTCTGAGTGAATGGGTGCGCACCACTCTCTCCGTCTGCGGTTGCTCGCCTCCTCCCCCGCCCCGGCTTCTTGCCTCTGCTCCCGGTCAATTAGGAGGGAAAGGTCCGCCAGACCCCGCCCATAGACCGGGGCTCACTCGCTCGTTATGTGCTGTGACAAGTTCTGCTCCTCTTCAGCGCCAGCTAATCAGATAGAGAGCGCCGGGAAGAGCGGAAATCAGCGCTGTCACAGACTGTGCCTTATTAAATGAGCAACACACCAGACAAACTGTGGAGCTGTAACTAATGACTTCAATACAAAGGCTTTTAGGTTTTATGAATGAGCTCATCTACAATGTAATGTAGGACTATTATTTCATATTTGTTTGGCACGTTTTATTCCATTTAACACGAGAAACTGCCTATTTTCCATAAAACTGTGTTTATTTGCTGATTATTGACCATTAAACTGTGTGGATTGGGGAAACCATACAGAGGCCTATATTATTCTGGTATGCCTGAAGTCATTTCAGGATTTAAACAACAAAAAAACAAAAAACTAACATATTTGCTCCTAGCTCAAAAAGTTAAGTATAACTTATAACTTCAACATAAACCCATTTGTTTTGGATATGTTATAGTTTTTGGGAAACCCCAGACTTCCCTTGAGCCATGTTATGAATCTACAAAACCATGATGTAGCAATCTATCTTATCTAAATACAAGACTGTATATTTATTTTCATTTTATTTTATTTTTTACATATACCCCTGAGGGGTCCCAGTAGATGTGATTGCTGACCTCTGATTTTACGGAGGTGGAAAAAAAAAGCTCCACAATTCTGAAGATTTAACTACTGCCTTCTGGGTCTGTTCTATCAATATCGTTTACCACAGTGTACCATAAATAAAGACTTGCATGCTCTCTCCTTGAGTCTTCCAGCCTCTTCCCCACTCACTTGCAACACTCTGTTTATTGATAAATGTAAATTGTCCGTAGGATTTGACTGCCTGAAGTCTAGATGTAAGACCTTAAATTAGTTGGCAATTGTGCCCTGTCTTAAATCATCCGAGAGAGGCTCCGGCACCAACACACCATTATATTTCATGGCCCTTAATGTAATCAAAAGGGAGATTAGCTCGTAACAATGTTTTGGATGCATACATTTTTAATCAGGTTGAAAAATACAGGCTGTCAATGGCCCCAGAGTGCACACCACAGACTCGAACATGCAGGGACTTTCTCTCTCTGTAAACATCATTATTCACTGATGCAGCTCTCCTCTGGGACAGTGGTGGTTAACATCGTTGTCTGTGCAATATGAGTTCAAACAGGATTACTATAAAGTCACAGAGAAGTATTTTTCTGCTGCTAATACAAGGCGTTGGCTAAACATCAAGAGAAAAATGGAGAGAGCTGGATGTTTCATCAAAAGCGAATTAAAAATGTACAGTTGATGATGAGTTAAAGAGACCGAGTTTTGGTTTTGCAAAAGTATTTTGAATAGGGCTGGACTAGTGTTGAACCAAAGTATCTGAAGCCTGGACTTTGAGCAAAAATACTTACTTACTTAAAAATATTATACTAAGGTAAAAAGAGTTAAAGGGGCTAAAATAGACTTTTATGAGCTTTCTATCAAGTTTTAATGTTGTTCCCTTATCAAAAATGCAGCTGAAGTTGTGTTTTGCTTCATTCTGTTTGAGTAATTCTGTATTCTCTGGCACGGCCATTTTAAGCCCTCAAAACGCTCATTTGCATAAACCTCCGCCTCTCCCACGAATCCCTGCCCACTCCAGGAAGCACTGACCAATCAAAAAGCTCTCTACATCCAGTCTGCTCTCATACATTTATCCCAAAAAAAAAAAAAAAAAAAAAAAAACGATGTTTCCACCAATTCCTCACAGCTATTTTCATTTTGTAGTAAAACAGCATCATACAAAAAGTTTAAGGAAGTGAAGTTCCTTTTATTCTTCAAATTATGTTCAGAAGATGCAGCACTCTGCTGCCCTCTGCTGGTCTCTTCACCTGTTTCTTTATGGCACCAGTAGAACACTCACTACATTTTTTTCCCTTTTTGTCAGATAATGTTTTTAAAGGTTGTAAAATGTACAATGCTGTTTTAAAAGTGGCCAAGATTGGTTTGAAAATATGAATAAAACATGATATAGCCCTTTTAACAACTCATACTACTACTACTACTACTGCTGCTATTGTGTCTACATCTACTACTACTGCTAGTACTACTTTGATCATGCTACCCACCTTGCTATATAACATAAAAACCAAATACATTTACTCATCTAGAAACTGAAAAAATCTTTTTGAGTGCAAGTACATAACAAAAAATCTATTCAGAAAATACCTTTTCTTCCCTTTATCCCACTGATTTGAACGGCTTTCTTAAATCAGTCACTTTGATGCCAGCGGGTGCTAAAAGTGTAACTGTGTGCAATTCGTTTTTTTCTGATGGAGCAGAGTGACACGCCTCAGGGATGCTGTAACATTTCAGACAGGAAAAAGAACGACGATGGGAAAGCAACACGGCACAACATCTGCAGTCATTACCAACATGATACAGGAGTCATCTCTGAGGCAACACTTGAAATAACAAAGTGTCTCAAACCTGAAGCCAAAATAGAGTCAACAGCAGGATTTGTCACTGGTATTATTGTCAAAAGTAAAAAGTAGAGAGACACTTATTAGGAAGAGAATCAGTAGTGATAGTAGCAGTAACAGAATTAGTAGTAGTAGTAGCAGCAAAGGTAGCAGTAGTAGTATTAGTAGTAGAAGTAGCAGAATTATTATTAGTAGTAGTAGTAGCAGAAGTGGTAGTAATAGAAGGCGGCAGTAGCTCAGTCGGTAGACATACTTGCCCACTGGCGGTTCAAGCCCCACAGCCGGCAATGCATACTGTTGTTGTGTCCTTGGGCAAGACACTTCACCTGTATGAATGTGTCAGTGTGTGGTGATTGGAGGGGCCGCTTCTGTCAGTCTGCCCCAGGGCAGCTGTGGCTACAGAAGTAGCTCATCACCACCGAGTGGCTGAGGAGTGAATGAATAATGCACCAAATTGTAAAATGACTTTGAGTGTCTAGAAAAGCACTATATAAGACTGATGCATTATTATTATTTAGTAGTAGAAGTAGTAGACCTAGTAAGAGTAGTAGCAGTAGCAGTAGTAGTAGTAGTAACAGTAGTAGTGGCAGTAGCTTTAAGTAGTTTCTACTTGAGTATCGCAACAAAAGTTAAAAAAGCAGTCATCTGGATTAGATTTTTCAAGTTGAAGACGAGGCTTTCTCAATTGAGAAAGCCTCTTGGATAAGAGGTGAAACGTCTAATCCAGATGACTGCTTTTTTAACTTTTGTTGCGATGCATTTACCCTGGACGAGTGAGAGTCTTCACAGACTTCTACTTGAGTAAACAATAAATTCAATACTAAACTTTCCCAGGTAACAGTTTTGCCAGGTAGTTTGACTTCTACTGAAGTAATAGTATTTTGAAATACTGGTACTTTTACTTGAGCACATATTTAGAGTACTTTTCCCAGCACTTGTAGTTGTAATGTCTCAGACTTTGGCAGCTGCTACAGAAAATGCAGCAGTTCCATCATGGTCTCTTTATGCAGTATGTATGTAGTATGCATTTAGTATGCAGTGATGGAATGTAATGAAGTAAAAGTACTTAGTTACTTTACTTATTTTTCATGCATTTGTACTTTTACTTTTACTTCACTACATTTTAGAGCAGTATCTGTATGTTTTAGTCCACTACATGTATGAGTTGGTTTGAAGTGAAAAGTATTTTGAGTTATCATTTAAAATACTTTGTTTTTGTCGTGCCCTCACAGTACTTAAATATAACAGATGCAGTAAAATAGTACTCCTTTAGAAACATAAGAATAATAAAGACAGAAGACCTCAGAGACAGATTCAGTCTCTTCTACTGCATCAGTTTGTTCATTCCATCTGTAATCAGAAAAATCCCTCACATTTAACACATTCTTGAGCTTTCGAGTCTGTGTCAAATACTTTTACTTTTTTACTTGCAAATACATTTTAAAGTAAATATTTTTATACTTTTGCTTAAGTAGAAATTTTGAGGTGATACTTTTACTTGAGTACATTTTTGCTCCTTTATCCGTACTTTTACTTAGGTAAAAAAAGGAGTACTTCTTCCACCACTGCAGTATGTATGTAGTATCTCGTACAGATGTGGGCGATGTGTTCAAGGCTGGATATTGTACTGTAGGCCAGAGCTGTTATTGAGATACATCTGATCATTACCTCGGCCAAGAAGCTTATGTAATCCCCCGAGTACACTAAAAGTACAACTGCAGTTCTTTTTACAACTTGGTAGTAATAATAATGATTGCAACTTTTTAGAGTGGCTTTCAAGGGACACAAGCAAAGGACAAGCAGAGGTGCAATGATCAGCCCAGAACTGTAAATAAAATAGAGACGATCTGGATGTGTCCTCTCTGTGTTCGCTTTGGCTTTTTGGCTTCTCACCATCCAAAGACAGATGTATAGGTGATCTTGTGATTTGAAATTCCCCTCCGTGGATGAAAAAGAGAGAGAATGGTTGTCTGTCAACACATGTCTCTAAATTTTAGCCCTGCTTCAAACAAGGAACTGTTCAGGATGTACACCGCCACCGGCCCAAGGCTGAGATACAGTGGGTTCCATTCGCCCATGACCCCAAAAGAAATAAGAGAAAAAAACTAAAGGATCTAAAACCTCAGATTATATTAGTGTCACTTATATTTTCTCTTAATAAAAAAAAAAAAAAGTATAGGTGGGTGTAAGTGGTCTATTATAATGTAAATGTAAAAAGTAAGTAAAACAGGAAATTAAATGTTGCAAAAAAATTTTTTTTTCTGTGTAATTAGACCTAAGCCAAAGCTATAGTCATTCTCTTTGTTAGCAAAAGACCCTTTTAGTGTTTGTAAACAGAAGGTTTGCGTTCCATAGACTGGTACCAGATGTTAAAAAGACAATGAGTAGTAACAAAAAAAACAACAGTTTGACATTGTATGCTCAAGATTAATCCATCAGTCACTACAAATACTACTTCAATAAGTTCACTTTAACAACTGGACCTGACTCAGATCTGGGTCATACCAAGTGACAGTAATTTTTAATAAATATAATCATTTTTAATAAATATGAAAACAACAACCATTCATTCCTGCTGTCCAGAACGTCTAAATTAATAATTTAATTTTTTTTATTTTGCTCCCTCACAGTAAAGAATGGGATAGGGCATTAATCTTGGTACCAGGCTGCGAGTGCAACTTTTCTAAATATGTCACTCATGGAAGGGGTTATACCCATTCATTCTGTGTTTCGAAGATCATCTGACTAGATAACTGCATACTTTCATGTTAACCTATTGTGCAAAAGTTTTGACAACGGCATTGCAGATGGAGTGTGAGGTACTGGTGTGAACCTTGCAACGTTGTTCAGCTGAAGTGAGAAATAAAGCAGCATTACATACAACAGCAGTCACCCTGCTGCATTAGTCACTCTACTGACAAGAACCTCTGGCCTTGGTCATGCATAAATGTTTTCCTCCTTCACTCGATGTTTGCACTTGAGCCAGCACATATTTGCTATGATGAGACGAAAGTAAAAGCACACACATTGTCCTTAAATAAAGCTTTTTAAACAACTATGACTCTAACAGACTCCAGTGTTGGTGGAGGTTTGAACTCAGAAAGACCTTTCTACAGGCACACAGCCCCCAATATGGCTTTTTCATGGCGCATTAGATTGAAAGCTTATGTAACAGTGATATATGTATTTTATCAGTCCCATTTGAAAGTATTATCCCCTGCATATGATGTGCTGTATACATTAGCAAGGCTCATTTTGAAGGCCAATACTGCAGAGCCTTTTACTGTTTGTTATATGGCTGTGTGTGTAACATGGTACATTAACTCATTTTTTATGGCCAAACTAGCCTTAGCCACCAAATACTGCAGCAATAATCAACATTATGGTTTAGGAAACTGGAAAGCTACATGTGTGTAATGTCAGTGAATGGGTAGTGAACATTAGTTTTCCAAGGGCAGAAAGTGACTTTTACTCAGATCAAAGTCTCTACATGTGTAAAAGTAGTTTGTAGGGTGAGTGTGTAGCTAGAAATGACATAGAAGATAGAAGATCCTGGGTTTGAGTCAGGTTGGGAACAGCTGTTAGTATTCCCAGTAGTACTGGTAGTTCTGTTCAATTCAGGTTTATTTATATATCCCAATATCACAACAGCAGTCGCCTCAAATGGTGCTTTCATGTGGTCTTCGGAAACTCTGGGAAAAAATATTTTCTGAATTCAAAGATGCACGTCAATGCCTGCACTAGATAGGAAAAAACAAAACAAAACAAAAAAACAAAAAACAAAACAAAACTGGTAACTCAAAACCTGCTGCCCAACTTTCCCACTTGACGTCATCTGCTTCAATGACAGACTTTTTGACTAACAATATGAGTTTATATTAAGCTGTCGCTTGTGTAGAAGTAACTTAGTAATTGCAGTTTAAAATGCCGGCGATTCATTTGGCTAAAGCTATATTTAGAAAATATATTAACATTCAGTTTGTACGTAGTGAGAAGGCTAACGTTATGTCTGACTAGTTTGCTGTGTTAAATGCTAATTATTAACATTACTGGCCAATAACTTTGTTGGTCTACCTATGGTGACGTCAGTATCCTGACTTTCTGAGATAAAAGCACATCAACATAAAACAAGTCAGAAAAATTACTTCTCATCTTAGAAAGACAAGCATTCAAGGACCACATAAATGCAGCAAAAGGGCTTTACAAACAAGACCCAAAAGTGCTACATAAGCTAAGTCTGCATGCTAAAAGTCATTGAAATGTGTGTTTTGCTGGACAAGAAGTTAGAAAAACAACACTTTGTCCCTGTGTGCCCTAAGCATAGTATAATCCATACATCACTACAAAGTCTGCTCCAATAATGTAACTTTGACTCCCAAATCTGTATGCAACCATATCCACAACAACCAGTAACGTTTGTGTTTTTTCCTTTGCTACTCTGTAAAAAAGTCATGGCTACTCAAGGCTGTTTCCTCAAACCAGGACCGTGCCATGTCAGATGTCAGATGTAGTCACGGATCCTGCCTCGCACTGAGGGGACTGAGGGGCACTGTGTGGACCTGAGGGCGTCTGCTGGCTCCAGTCCAGGCTTAAACATGGCACATCACACGGGCCACATGGCAGACCACAGCTGCAGGTGGAGGACAAGGCACCGCTTCATTAATCTTGTGTCGGGGCAAGTCCTACTGTGGGATTGTGGGCGCTGGAGGTAACAAGAGGGGAGCAGGGGGTGAGCCGAGGTTGGTACAGGTGCTGAGGTGGACAGAAAATAAATCTATACTTGGTAAACATGCTGTTACCCTAAAATAAAACTACTCAAGTGGAAGCAAAAGTATACCATAGACACTTGCTAGACTCCAGCCCCAGGCAACCCTCAATGGGAATAAGTGGTAGAAGATTAATAAATAAATAGTTACAAATATATATTTGGTTTAGCTTATTTCTGCTGCTAAACTCTTCGGTAAAGGTCTCATGTTATAGGTTGGCTCTGTGACTGAAATAGACCTTAATCCAATGTCTATAGAGCATTTGTTTGCAAATGTCTGAAGTAGGATCATAGCCAAGTTTTCCAATGCACAGAAAGCTCTCATTTCTTCTTTTTGTGACTATCATTTCTGCAATGGGCGTCAGATTCAGCAAACGACAACCAAAACCATGTGACAGAGCAAGTGGACAAAAATCAATGGCGTCACAAGTGAATACACAGATGGTAAATGGCTTCATTTATGTAGCACACTCACAAGTACTCACATATTCATACTCCAGCGCCACATACACTGGAGGCAAGGTGGTGAAGGGTCCCAACGGGGATCGAACCACTGACCTTCCGGTTAGCTCTAGCTCCTGAGCAACTCCCGGGCACAGAGGAAGTATGGGATGTGGTTAGAGGTCGTTTTAGTGCCTCATTTTACTGTGGTCTAAAAGATGCTTCATTAAAATGTCAAATGATGAGCCTTATAATAGTAATAAATAGCATGCAACTTCTAACTGAGACAACAAGCTTTAGCATTTGCCATATTTGTATTGAGGCTATTGTCAGGTAATGTCATGTATTTAGTCACTACTTACTCCTGCTGTAACGTAAATACAAATTAAATTGACATATACAGTATATTTTAAGCCATAAAGTTTTTCTCAAACTAAAATTTTACTACAACTACATATGTTTCCATGGCAACAGTCTTTCTCTTACTTTTGACACAGCTCCTTAACTGCTCATTTTATTTCATATTAAATTAATGGTTTTTGGTGTGTACAATTACAATGAATGTCCCGCATTTAATAAAGTACTTTTATTATGTCAGAGTGCCTCGGATCCTTTTTCTGGTTCTTATTGTTTACTCCACTGATCGTCGAAGAGCATCTGGCTTTTTGAAAATAAAAAACATTTTTTTGACCCATCGATGCACTCGTCATTATTTAAGAAAAAATAATCTGTGTATTTTTGCTATGTATTTTTAAAAGTAATTACCATAATTTTAGCATTCATTTCAAAAGCATTACTGTAGCATTTATGTTAGTAAAGTTCATTTTTAAGACTGTGAGCCGCGAGTCATGATAAATAATGGGCAACTTGTCCCTTTTTGCACTCCAAACTAAAAACTGCAATAAAAATACTTCTGTTATGAATGCTTCAACTGAGAAACCACCATCTCTCTGTATTGTTGTAGTGATTGTGTTTACGGCTCATTTCGCTGCAGCCACCGGTCTAAGGCAGTAAATACAAAGAGCGGGCATTTATCTGTCTAAGCAGGACTTAAGTGCCCCTCTGTGGACAAATGAAGACCGAGCCCATGGAGAGACATATTGCACCGTGAGTCTGCATATATCTGGGCTGCAGCTCCAGCAGAGGGTTTTCCTCTGAGGTATCTGTGTCTTAACCCTGCTGTGCTGTTGTTTATGACCTGAAGTGATTTGTCATTTCCTCCAGAGATGAGTCCAACCCGGTTTATTTACGCCACTTGGGCTGGCGCTGGCATTTCTCACTGACAGATCTGCTGCTGGGAGGCTGGAGTCGAGGTGGCACAAGTCAGGCCCAGAAAAGAAAACAGGAAGTTCAAGATGAGAGGAGCAAAGTGGACTCAGGAGGCCCAAAGTAAGATGAAGGTATAGGACAGTAAAGAGTAATTAGGAGATTAGGGGTTTGAAAAAAAAAAAAAAAAAAAAAACACGGACATACAGTACTATTAATGGCTCCATACAGGAATATAAGACATAAGATTTACCATAAGATTTTCCTTTTATACTAAAGCTTGGTCTGTGCTGAATTTGTAAATCCTCCTTTTCTGTCTCCACAGCGGCCTAAAGTGGACAAACTGAGCACTGCTGGAGAAGAATCACATTGGTACTGTTGCATGATGATTTTGAGCTACGATAAAAGTTAGTTTTAAATTTCATGATGTTGCATAACAATTTTGAGCTATGAATACTCTGTATTATGCTTTTTGCAGGCTTTTGGAAATAATTTTGGACACCTCTGCAATAGTATTTCATGTTTTATAACTTAAAATAATGTATATGTTTGGAAGTCGTCTTCTTTTGGGGAGCTGGCACTTTGACTTTGCAGAGAACACTTGGATTAGTTGTCTGTCGCCCCCTGCTGTCAATGATGGGGACTAGACAGAGCATAAAATGCCTGTTTAGCATGGCTATTAGCAACATGATGCTAACAGATAGATAAATGAGCTGACTGCTTTGTAGTGATGACAGTTTAGGCACTGAAATTATCAGAATGAGTTTGGTGACAGTGTATGGGCTTCAGAAACTCACAGGAGCACCTCCTGGTTTCAGGAGTCTATGTAGAGCTGTGAGAGCGAGCGTTTCCAGATCTTCAGGGAAGGACAGCCTCAGCACACAGGATTACTCAAGCAAGAACGAAACAAAATACTACAGGTATGTTTTTGAAGTAGAAAAAACATTATAACAAGGTTAAAAGCTCAAAAGTTGATTTAACAGAATAGAGAAACTTAGTAAAAAGAAATCTGCACTTCTCACCAACAGATATCATCAGAATAACCAAAAAACTAAAACGGATACAACAAATATTAAAATACATACTTCCCTTTAACTGTCACTGTAAGTCACGTGACTACTTGTGTCATACTCAACATTTTAAAGCAATTTGACTACATTGCTTTAAAATTTCAACAGCTTTTATCACGTCTTCTTTATTTTAAATGGCAGTATCCAGGCCGGCTACAGTTTTCTGAATACTGTCAGTATTATTTGCTGGTGTGAAATCTGCTGATAAACCACTTTAGTTCAGAAACCAGGCCAAACTGCTTTCTCCATTTTACACTATAATTTAAGAGCCTGCAGTCAGTGTGTGGGGCTATAAAACCAGGGCAATGGGCCAAATTAATATGTGCTTTCAACAAAGACATATAGCTTTCCAGTAAAATGAAAATGCTTACATGTACACACATAAACTAGTACACACATGTCAGCATTTCCTAATAGCCTTGCAGTATAATCCAGACAAACATGATTCCAAGAGATTAAAGAAAACAAGCTTGCTCACTGCTTAAATGTGATCTGTTCTGATACCCATCACTCTGTTGTGATCTGATTTACGGAAGAGTACAAACCTGATCAATCTCTCGTTGGCACTGTATTTTTGTCGCGCACAACAGCGCCTCACACTGGAGATAATCACACCCTGCAGTTTGAGAAGAGTTAAACACAAAACATTTAGTATATCAATAGTTGTTTCACTGCTTCTTCCACCTTTGGACTTGATAATAATTTCTCTTAAAGAAACAAACTATATTTCATAAATGGCCTGAATCCTTTCCAATAATCTGTTGGCTAGAAAGAAACATGAGTGTGCTTCTCCTCCAGCAGTGCTCAGTTTGTCCAAACCATGTTACATAAGTCACAGGCCACTTCACACTGCCCTGATCATTACCAGTCAGAGGTCAAAGGGGATTTAACCACTGTAGCCTTGACCTTTGCCCTGAGCCACATGTGCGTTTGCTGACTGTGACAAAATGAGCTGCTTCTCTAAATCAAACTGGACTGTGGTCATTTAACACTTTTAGCTCCCTTCACGGTGAGTTATCTATATCTACTGTATACAGCGGCTCAGGACATGTGGGATCAGCCTGAGCACAAACACTAAAGCTGTATATTTTTGTCTAGCAAGCACTTTAAATTGATTTAGTCTTCGATGGATGCACTCGGTTACTGAGAACAGTGGGAAACGGCGACATAACTCAAAGCAATTGGCGTGTTTTATGAGTCATACACAACATATAGTGTAATATAGGAGTGCATTGTGGGAAATATTACTAGCAGAGTCTCATTTTCATTCGCAGAAGCCATATCTCTTCACATATTTATTGTTTTGTGAGGTTTTAAAGTGCACGTGGGAGTCTTTTAAGAGACCAGTGCACTGTTGATGATGAATAAGGCAGAGGTAATGGTGTGTGGAAGTGAGTCCTGAAGCTAAAATCCCCGCAGGTTTAGGGTCAGGACCAGGGGCAGTACGTCTCAGCTTCATTATAATAAAAATCTATAGTGACCTTTGACCTTTAGAAAAAGGGATTTGTGTAAACAATGTAATCAAAAATGCACAGAACAAGTCACGACAGTAGCACAAACAGATTCATTCATCTTCTGTCTTATACTTACTGTCGGTCACAGAAGGTTTGAGCCTGAGGTAAATCACTTCCTTCTTATTTATGGGCAGTTAAGCTTTATTTATGTTTCATTTATGTGCTCTTTTGATTTTTTTTTTTTTTTTTTTTTGTTAGATTTAACACCTTACAAATTTACATACACTTAAAGGGGCCCTATTATGCAAATTCGACTTTCCTGAGTTTTCTACCATGTTTTAATGTTGTTCCTGCATCAAAAACATACCTGGAGTTGTGTTTTTGTTACACCCACACGGTCCAGTCCCTTTTAGCTGACACCTCCCCTGCAGTGACCAAACAAACCCACCGTGGACTACAGCGCTGCAGCAGCACATGTTGTGAGCCTGAAGGGGTGTGACAGCAGTGGGACAGCGGGGAGGGAGGGCTCTTAAAGGGACAGGGACCTAATCTGAGGGTTTCTCACAGAGTCAAATGATGAGTTTCTTCAAATAGGGTTTTTTCAATAATGAATGTGTTTTCTTACCAACAAAATGCAAGATGCTAATCTAGAGGTGTCCTAAATTAATTTAAAAGACACACACAAAAAAAAAGCATAATATGGGCTCTTTAACTTAACATCAGGACCCATCTGTGGCCTTTCATAAAAATCGCTATAAAAGTGTTAAATATTTTTTTCTTTTTTTCACTTTTCTACCACTTCAGAGCTAACCATAGATATTAAGTTTATTATCATTTATCTATATATTTTTTGATTTTTTTTTTATATGTTTCAGTGGCCTTTTTGTCATCAGTTTTTTTTTTTTTTTTTTTTTTTTTTTTTAGATGACAAAAACACTAAATATTCATATTATCCAAAAATGAGGTGCAGAGTGGGTCACTTGAGGTGAGGTTATTAGAGCCAAGTCAATTATAATAACTTTCATGTCCGTGTCTGTGTGTTTTGTTTCCCTTGTGTTTTACTTTGTAGTCTAAGTTAGTTTTTGTGCTTTTCTGTTTTACTTCCTGCCCTGATGTGTTTCGCCTGTGTGCTCCTTGTTTATTTAGTCCCTGTGTTCTCCCCTGTTCTTTGTTGGGTCATTGTCTGAAGTTGTCAGTGTCCAGTCCCTGCCCAACTCTAGTCTGTGTAGGCTCCGTTGTCTCATGGTCCCTGTTTTCTCTGTAAGTTTGATTTTGTTATTTAGTATTATCTCGGCTTTTTTTTTTTTTTTTTTTTTTTTTTTTTTTTTCTACTTTGGTATTTTAGTTATTTCTCCATTTTTTACCTTTTTGGATTTTTGTGTTCTGGACTTTCGCATTAGGAGTTTGGACTTTAATAAAAAAGACTGTCAGAAAGAAACAAACTAAAGTTCACCTTTTTTCCTCTGTGCTCCACTGCTTCCATGACAATAACAACATTTGTTTTGATGTATTTATATTTTACCCATGACCCCTACCTTACAACAGAGGGGGTCATGGGATCTTAAACACAATCTTAAAATGAGTCTGGCCAAGTTTCATACCAGCCGCTTTTAAACTGACTGATTTATTGAAAATCAAAGATATAAAACTAGCAAAAAGTATGTGTCAGGACCCCAAGATGCTTTGAGGGATAATATAAGATCAATGTCTGAACGGTAAGGTCCCAAGTAGACAGTGATCCTAAATATTGGGAGGAGAGACAGTGCTTGTGAATCTTTGTGGCTGGATTTCCCTTATTACTGTACTGTTTAAGCTAATATAAAAAAATGAAGAAACACGTCACAAACTAAATAAGCTCATCTGAACTAGTTATCACTAATTACTAATATCGTCCCTGAGGTATTTGAATATAAATGCCCTTTTTAATTGCACGCTGCTGCTTTCGTCTCAAACATAACACTGTGTTTTGACAACCTCCATGGCTTACTCCACTGTAATGGACCATTAAAGAACCTATAGGGAATAACCATCATCATTAGAGAGAAACTAATTATAAACACGGAGAGAAAAAATGCATTGGTGCATTAAGAGTCGTAATAGTGTTGTTTGTCCTGCGGGTGGCACTACAACACTTTGACTTATTCTTTACACGAGCCTTTACAGCTGAGAATACGTGCTCTAAGCTTATAATAACTCTATTAAGCTGTTATAATACAGTGGGATTATACGCTGTCACTGTAGAGACATTTAAAAAAATCTACTTTCATTATCTGACCATTTTTCTTCTAATTTCTGAATATTTTACTGTGCTGTCTTTTCAGTTCATTTTAATAAAAACGCTTCTCCAGACAACTATTAGTTTCATAATTTGCTGTCAAATTCCTAAAGGGAATAAGCGTAAGATGTATGAATGAATTATTGAATGAATAATTATGTTTAAAAAATTTGAGACCAATCCATCTCCAAACAGCCTCTAAATTAAAACAAAACAAAACACAGTAACATTTTTCCCACATTGTGCTGCTTTTCCACACCTAAATTCAAAAAGCTCTTGAAAATGATTACCCAGGGAGATTGCAGTGTGCAATGCATCTGGTGTCAAAGATGTACAAAAAAAAAAAAAAAAAAAAAAAAAAATGGCTAATTTTGCATCACACAGCCAATCATCTTCCTCCAGATCAGTGGCTCCCAACCTTTTTGGTTTTGTGTACCCTGTGACTTAATTTAGTTCTGGTTTGGACCCGGGCTCAGTCCTGGTTTAGTCTTAGTTTTGTTCTGGTTTGAGGCTTAGTTTAGTCCTAGTTTGACCTGGTTTAGACTTGGTTTAGACCTAGTTTAGTCCTGACTTAGTTCTGATATTAGACCTGTTTTTTTTCCTGGTTGTGTTCTGTTTAAGACCTGGTTTAGTCCTAGGTTAGTCCTGGTTTATTCCTGATTTTGTTCTGGTTTTAGGCATGGTTTAGTCCTAGTTTAGTCTTAATTTAGTCCTGGTTTAGACCTAGTGTAGTTCTGGTTTTAGACCTTTTTTCCTGGTTGTGTTCTGGTTTCAGTCCTGGTTTAGCCCTGATTTAGTCTTAGTTTTGTTCTGGTTTTAGGCATGGTTTAGACTTAGTTTAGTCCTGGTTTAGTTCTGTTTTTACACCTGTTTTCCCTGGTTGTTTATAGTTTTAGACCTGGTTTAGTCCTGGTTTCGCCCTGGTTTAAATCTGGTTTAGTCCTACCCGTACCCCTGGTTCTAACCCCATCCTCTGCACCCTCCTCTCACCAGCTGACTCTGTGTCCTCACTACATCATAAATCTCCTCTTTGGTTTTCCTCTAGGCCTTCTGTCTGGCAGCTCTAACCTTAGCATCCTTCCTCTGATTTATTCACCATCCCTGTCCTCTGTTCATGTCCAAAACTATCGATCAGTCTGGCCTCTCTGACTTTATTTCCAAAACATCTAACATGAGCTGTCCCCTTATTCCTGATCCTGTCCTAACCTCTGCCAAAGAGAACCTCAACATCTTCAGCTCTGGCTCCTGTCTTTTTCTCAGTGCCACTGTCTCTAAACCAAACAACTCCACTGCCTTTCCTCCTGATGCTTTTATAATACAGTGTTTTATTGCATTTCCCATTACCAAAGTCCAGATCAGGCAAATTTACTGATTTTGGTCATAATTGTGGTCTAGGCCAGTGGTTGTCAACCTTTTTAGTTTCGTGTACCCCCAGGGCTTTTTTGTCATGAGTATAACCTCACTAATTCTTGAAAATTGTAATAAAAAACATACTTAATTTGACTGAAAAATGTGAATTCTCCTGCATTTTTTAGTGAAACTCAAGTTCAAAATAAAATACTTAATAATCTGCCTGTCTTTAAAAAAAATAAAAATAAACAATACAACAATATAAACTATATAACAATATAAACTCCTATTACGTTTATTTTTATTTTTATGTTTAAGTATAATAATCTTTAAAAAATTAAAACAATTCATAACAAGTTTACTACACTACAAAACAATTTATCTCCCCTTTGAACCAAGCTATTAAACCTACACAGCACATTTTCAAGAGTTAGAATAAACCCTCGCTACACCTAAAAAATGTTTATTTTTCTTATTTCTACACTTTTTTGGTGTTACCATTTAACACTAAAGTGATGTTTACTTTATTACTGGGTAAATCTGTATAAAAATACTACAAAGAGACAAAAAAAATATGCCAGAATTGATTTTTATTTTTTATTTTTTATTTTTTTTTATATAATTCAGTTTTTTAGTAAAACAATTCCTTAAAGCACAGATCAAACACACATGGGCAGAAACAAAACAATACACCTTTTTAATACACACATGGTACAAATGATGCCATTATTTGTTAATTTGATGAAACCAGTTCTTTTCATAGCACTGTCTTTGTCAAACCTCCACCACTGATCATTGGCTCTCAGGAATCTCATGAACTAAACATGATATTTATTAACCTTATTTAAAAAGTTAATATAAAATAAACTGTGAACAAACTATACAAAACCAAAAAGCAAAGTCCACATTCAGTTGTCTGGCAGAAGTAAAATAAAAATGGGAATTGTAAAAGCTCTTTAACCCCCAAAAGGAATAGGGGGCACTCTTGAACACCCCCTCAAGTAATCCCCAAATATTACCCCACTCAGGGGTGCTAACATAAATAAACTCCCAAAATGTTACACCTTAACACTTTTTTGCCTAACTCCAGTTTTTTCTACCCCTCAAATTTGCTGTGTAAAAAAGTAACATAATATGATATTCTAATGATATACTTTAGCAGTTTCACCTCCTTTTTAACAGCTGAGCTCGTCTTTCTCAAGTTTCAATAGTTCAAAATTAAAAAGATTGCAAACTATTTTCATCTTGGAAATATGTTATGAAATAATTCCAAGTACCAGCTGCAAAATGCTCGTGTACCCCTCGAAGTCCCCATACCCCTGGTTGGGAAACACTAGTCTGGGCGTCCCTGTCTCTATTAAAAGATGCAATTACACTGATCAGCCATAACATTATGACCACTGACAGGTGAAGTGAATAACACAGACTCTTCTATCTCTTCATCATGGCTCCTGTTAGTGAGTGGGATGTATCTGGCAGCAAGAAAACATTTCGTCCTCAAAGTTGATGTGTTAGAAGCAGGATAAAAGGCAAGAGTAAAGATTTAAGTGAATTTGACAAGAGCCACATTGTGATGGACGGGTCAGAGCATCTCCAAACATGCAGCTGTTCATGGGCTGTTCCCGGTCTGCAAAAGTTGTCCAATTATTGTGCACTAGAATAAACAAAATAACTGTATACAAAAATAGCTTGTGTTATTTGCTGACCTGAAGTTGTTGGCTAATTTACAAAGCTACTCTTCCAACTTTACACAAAAAGATAAAAGCAGTATAAAATGGTTATTGTTACATAATAATCCTGAATCGTCCTGGTCTACCTGTTACTCGAGCCAGATGGTAAGTTAGATGGACACAGATCTGCTGGTCGTGAAAAACACAATGGCAGAAATAGTGTGGAGTTGGCGTCGGTCTCAGCGTCGGCTCGCTGCGCACAGTTGGTGTGGAGGAGCCGTTCCCACCTCCACAGGGACACACACACAAACTGATTTCTCTCACGTTTTGTATGTTACACCGGACTGGACACGAGCCGGTCTTCAGACATTATATCAGAGTACTGTATATCGATCTATTCAGAAATGGAAACTGGAAAATGGTAAGAAGTGATATTCAACTTAATTCAGATCCAACAACTAGCAAAAAGTATCAAAAGAATCAAAACTGAATTTATCAGATAATGAAAACCAAAGTCAAACAACTTGTGCAAAATGCTGCTGCCCGCCTCCTTATCAATGGCCCCAAACATGACCACATCACTGTCCTCTGCTCTTCACTGGCTCCCGGTTCAGTTCAAGCTTCTGTTGTTTTTTTTTTAGCACATTAATGACCTTGCACCTTATTTACAACATTTATGTGAGATTTTAAGCTTCCTGTAGAGGCCTGCGTTCTGTTGGACAACATCTGCTTGAATATTTGCTCTCTTTAACATTGTAAATCACAGAAGAGCTGAACTGCCACTGTGAAATCTAGAAAAAAAAGGTAGCATTTCTGGCTAATACCAGAAAGTTTCACGTTATAACAAGATCTTTTTTTTTTTTTTTTTTTTTTTGATAAAACTGATAATATTATGTTAAAACAAATAACTTTCTAGTTTAAATGAGATGATTTTCTCATTATAACGAGATCATGTTTTCCCATGATTGCCAGTTTGGTAGTGGTACTGTCCATCAATATTATGGCTTCTTTAAAAATGTAAAAAGTGCCTCCATTCATCTTTCCATCTGCTCCATCTTCCTGTAGTCTGCTCTGATTTAAGAAGTGTAACATTTTGTGAGGCCTATGGGAAAATATGATCTTGTTTAAGCAATTGTATAAGGAATATGGAAGAGCTGAACTGCCACTGTGGAATAAAAAATATTGTTAGCGTTTTTCATTAACACGAGAAAGTTTCATGTTATAACAAGATCTTTTCCTTGGGAAAATGTGATAATTTGTTAAAACTAGATAATTTTCTTGTTATAACATGATAACTTTCTTGTTTAAATGTAATAACTTTCTTGTTAAAATGAGGAAATTATCCCTTTTAAATGTATTTACTTATAGGCGTATAAGAAGTTCCTTATACAGTCATTGGTTAAAACAAGATAATGTTTTCTCATATTCCTCATGTAATACAGTTCCTCATAGAGATCAGGAACCTACGTCATAAAACAACCACTGAGTGATGAATCTCATGAGTCATGTTGGTGGTCACAGACAGAGAAATGCCATAGAGTTGCATTAGAAACAGCGGCATAAAAAAGGAAACAAACGAGCCTTGAAACAACTCTTTTAACTGCTTTGTCACTCTTGGTGAATATTTATCACACATTAAAGTATCACAATTTTGTGTTAATGCTAACTTGAGTAATTTACATCCTAAACTGCTCTATTTTTTTGTTGTCACGATGCCGATCTCACTTCAGGGTGTGTTCACACTTGCTGGGTTTGGTTCATTTCAGGTGCACTTCCTGGGAAAGTCTGATTTGTCTGAGCAACTGTGAACGCACAATCAGACTCAGTTGCACACCAAACAAGTGAACTCTGGTCCTCCTGAAATCAGAGGTCTCGGTGCGGTGCGCTTTGAGCCCTGGAGCGCTCCTGGTGTGGCCCTGGTGAAGTGAGAACGCAACGCGCACCAAACTGTGGACTAACAGCAGGGAGTGGACTACACCACTGTTTACCAAGGGCACAGAAACATACGCACATCTAACTTTACTATAAGAAAAAAAAAACAAATATACTGTAGCCTAAATAAAATGTATTGAAAAGGTTGCTAACATTAGCAAACAAATGTAAAAACTCTGTGTTGAAACAACACAGATTTCATATTAATCACAGAGAAAGTTCACAGCTGTGTTCAGCCGATAATGCTGCTCTAAACTTAACACTTCAGGTGAGGTTTGTTACTGCTCTCTCAGTCAGTTCAGTTCATTTTGACAGAGCTCAGTGTGCACTCAAACCAGACCAATGACATCATCGGCACAGGTGTGGACTTTCGCACCGATGTGCGAAGCAGTAAGTGTGAACACACCTTAAGAGCAGAGCAGACTACAGGAGGAGCAGATGGAAAGACAAATGAAGGCACTGTTTACGTTCTTAAAAAGCCATAATATAGATGAACAGTACCACCACCAATCATGGGAAAACATGATCTCAGTTTAACAAGAAAGCTATTACATTATAACGTGAAAATTATCTCATTAAAATTATCATGTCATAACAAGAAAATGATCTTGTTTAAACAAGTTATCTAATTTTAACGTAATATCATGTTTTAACGAGAAAATGATCATAAAACATTCTCGTAATAATGAGAACGAGACCATTTTTTTCCGTAGTAAAGCACTTTGGTTGACTCTGGCTGTTGCAAAGCACTGTAGATATAAAAGTTGATAACAAAGTATTTAAGATAAGACACAGTTTAGATGAAGTCAAAAGGTGCCATGATGATCCCTTGCATACTTAGTAGTACACACTGTAGTGGTAGTACTCTACTACCAGTAGTACCAGTAGTAGATGGTCTCAAGGTCTAAGAAAGTCCTAGTCTCAGCCTCATTTTTAAGATACTTTCCCATCACATTAAGTCAAAATAAGTTGAGAAAATTCTGGCAGTGAAAATGTTTTTACTCTGTATCTTGTCGCAAAGTGGGTTGCAACACACTCAAAGTTGTAACAGTAGTATTAACAGGGACATCGGACAGACAGAGGAGGTCACTACCATTTATCCAGGTCCATAAATACATGACAAAATTGGGCTTTTGGACTTTGTTTTTTCTACAATCTGGTTACAGCCATGACATAATCTCTGTGTCTCTCCTATAACACTAAAATAAGAAAGGGAACATGTCATTGTTCATTGGTTGTTGGATCATCTGCAGGTTTGTTGTGCCAAATGGTTTGCTTTCTTTGGCATTATGGGAGTGCAGAACTAGACTTAGCTCATCAAATCCTCAACAAGAGCAGAATAGCCCCAGCTGTGTCTGTGTCCGGCTCCATCATCCACATCTATGGATTTCTCGATGATGTACTTAGTGTGAATTATAGGCTGAATATTCACTGGTCCCAGTCATTTATCATTAAGGACACTTGTGACAGCGACAATACAGAGATGATGTATGGCCAGACCACTCCATCCTGTAATATTTCTCTTGTTTTTCTATTTCTCTTGTATAAAGGTTACTAATAAACCTAATATACAAGAAAATTTTATATTTTTCAAAGTTATACTACTACTTAACCTACATAGAAAAGAAGGATGCATATAAATAGACAAGGACATATTATATTCAAGCATTTATAATTTGTTATGTAATAGCAGTTATTCAGAGGTAAAGAAAAGTAGGTCTATAATAAGAAATGTACTAATGGCTACATACTAAAGGCCCTATCCTGAAAAAAACAACAATAAACAAACAGTAGCAAATACTGAAATACTGAGCCTGTCTGAGCCCTCGAGAGCTGAAAACGCTCTGTCTCATCGCTCTATGCAGACACGTGAAACCAGGAAGTGCTAATCGTTCTGATAAGAGCTTACACTGCCATCAGTATGAAGTAGTCAGATCATGAATATATCTGCTAGCGTCATGTTGTTAATAGCCGTGCTAAATAGCCATTTTATGCTGCAGTCCCCACCGGTGCCAGCAGGGGGCGTCAGACAGACAGCGTTCTCTGCAAAAACAAAGTAACAGCTCCCCAACAGAAGACGTTTTTCATACATATACATTATTTTAAGTTATAAAAAGTTAAATTCTAATGCAAATGTGCCCAAAACTATGCCAAAAAGCCCGAAAAAGCACAATATAGGACCTTTAAGAATAACTTTTAAAATTCCCTTATGTTGAACTGTAGCATTGTAGAATAAGTTACACTGTTAACGTGTAAATGTTAATACCATTGAGTTATAAACATTGTTATTAACTTTTAATTCTTAAATTATAATTCACGTAAATTAATGCAAATGTATAAACATTGGTGCTAATCCTGTATCTCTTAAAGTTTTTTTTTAATTATTGTTAATTACATATTTATTAATGCACTATTACTGCTTAAGTGACACCAAACTCACACCAATTATCAATTATAACATGGTGAACCTGCTACAGCCTATACTTTTCCATCTTTAAACTCTATTAGTGTTATGATTATTTATGAATATTAATTTTCAATATCTTTGGCATTAGGGGCTGCAGTGATGCCAAACCCCACACCAATGATCAATTATGACATTGTGAAGTCACTACAGCCCATAATGCCAAAGATATTGAAGATCAATATTCATAAAAAAATCATAAAAATAGTAATAAAATGTAGAAATGTAGAAGTATAGGTTGTAGTAGGTTCACCATGTCATAATGGATAAGTGGTGTGAGTTTGGTGTCACTACAGCCCATAATGCCAAAGATATTGAAGATTAATAATCATAAATAATCATAAAAATAGTAATAGAGTCCCATATGGAAAAGAATAAAGGTTGTAGCACGCTCACTGTGTTGTAGTCGAAATGTGATATGAGTTTCCTTGCTGTGCGGTGAATGACATTCAGTTTATTGAATTTTTTCATCCATGGTATTGTCATTTGTGCTCGTCCCAGCGCCCGCTGCGTATTTGGAGTCATGATTTGTGTAGCGCCGAAAATACACTTTTTATTCATAAAAGTGAGGTTGTAGTCATTTGTCTACGTAACGGTGAGTGAGGTGACATGCGTTTTATATTTCAATAACGCTGCCTTTGTGATCTATTGACCCCGGAAGTTTGAATCTGTGAATATCATGCTAACTTTACTCGACTCATGAACATGTAGCAATGCGCGCGCCCTTTCCGAAAATATATAGATCACGGTACTCGCAAAGAGGATATATTATTATTGAAAGGAATATTATTCTTATTCTTTTTCATCGTACTGCACGGTTTCACAAATCACCCAGTGAACATTTATAAACTTGCACGAAAATTTGCAGACATTTCAGGTTGGTGGCAAGCTAGTTTTAAATTCTCATTATTCTTATTATTTATAATGGTCTGGGGAATTATGTCTATAGCTGCTTAATAAAAATATTGTGTTACTTCTTCGCATTTCTTTTCGACATTGTAGTAAAGTTTATGTTCATGCCATATACATAATTATGTCAACATGTACAAAAAATCTAATGTGATTATTTTGTTTTACTGACTGTTAGAATCCATGTGGCAATGTTGTCCTATTAGACAACTAATCTTAATTACATAATTATTCATACTTTATCACTGGGACGCTATTAAGCCACTGTTGCCAAGACCGCTTATATTTGACCATAACTTTTGAAAACAGGAAATATATCAACATATGCGTCATACAATAGTTATGCATCACCCACAGATCCAAGGGTACAGCATCTGAAACAGTTTATGCATGGTACCAAGCCATCCATCACCATCCATCACTGGCTTATGAAAGGAGGGACCTTCGTGGACACATTTGGTGATTGAGGGGCTATTTCAGTGAACTGACGGAGGTCTGTGGTAGGAAATGTCAGGATGGGCTTATCCTTTCGCATGCGTAATGAGCGCTCGGTGCCAAAAGCAGGGCTCAAAACCAAAGCGCCATCTGTGCATCGGCCACTCTGACTACACTCCGCTTTTTACGCGCGTCACCGCTGCCAAAGCAACAGGCATCAGGCTCCGAGATACTGTCAGGTTTCATTCACTTGACAATATGCACGTACAGCCGTGCCATATGTTTAACTAGATAAGAGTTTGTAGAGATTTTGTTGTGCGTAAAAATGGAAAACTCCACAGAGGCAGTGAACCAGACTTTGGGGATATGGACCGACTACAGCATCCAGTACAAAGTGGTCAGTACTTTTTTACTGTTCATCATCTGCGTCTTGGGAATGGTCGGAAACGTGATGGTGATCCTGGTTGTGCTGACCACGAAGCACATGCGGACTCCCACGAACTGTTACCTGGTCAGTTTGGCCGTGGCGGACCTCATGGTGCTGATAGCGGCAGGTTTACCCGCAATAGCCGACAGCATCTTCGCTTCGTGGGTCTTCGGACACTACGGTTGCCTGTGCATCACTTACTTCCAGTACCTCGGCATCAACGCGTCCTCCTGCTCCATCACAGCGTTCACAATAGAGAGATACATCGCCATCTGCCACCCGATCAAAGCCCAGTTTTTGTGCACGCTTTCCAGAGCTAAAAAGATTATTGTCTCCGTGTGGGTTTTTACGTGTCTCTACTGCGTAATGTGGTTTTACTTATCAGACATTCAGGAGTTGGTGTACGACAACATCATCATCAAAATGTGCGGCTACAGAGTGCCCAGAAAGTTTTATCTGCCTATTTACTTCTTTGACTTTGGCGTCTTCTTCGTGCTGCCTTTGCTCCTGTCCGCTGTGCTCTATGGGCTCATCGCCAGGATCCTGTTTCTCAACCCACTGCCCTCGGACCCCAAAGACAAGAAGAAGAAGAACGGCCACAGTAATAACAACCACGCGGTCAACAACAACACGAGCTGCAAGAACTCACGCCACTCCAGCTCCACTGCGACCTCCCGCAGACAGGTGGGTGGCACCGGGCCAAAGCGCAGCGCACTGCAGTGTGTGGCCAAATGGTCCACTGCGGTAAAGCGCGTCTGAAGTTAGAGCGTAGTTAAAAGCTTCAAACAACAGCACAAGTTGGGCGTGTTAACACTACTGTTTATGTATTTGAACTATAGTTGAAAATATAACACATTTTTATGAGAAATATCCACAGTACATTTAGGTATGGGTTTAGTAACCAACAATTGCTACCATAAGGAAGATTTTTCCACTTATATCAACTTGTTGCTGCACATCTACTATTAGCCTACATAATAATGCTCAATAATGTGAAACAAGATTGATTTAGATCTTTGATTTGCAGGCATTTTATAGATTAATACAATATACAACAATAATACAAGTATGTGCCACATTTTTAGAAATAGTATACAGTTACATATCTTTCCTTTTTGGTGACCCAGTGCCTCAAAAGATATTGATAATTTTAGACTAACATCCTGAGTACATTCACTGATCCAAAAACAGGGAAAAATACCAGGTAGACATTGCTATAGAAAACTGAATTATAGCTCTAAAGATTTATCTAAGGAACATATGGTATTCAATAAAACATGAATACAATCTATCAGGATAGGGGTATGACAGAAACAAAACATTTAATATTAAACAAAGTAAATACATAAGCCCTGAGAGACCTTGCTTGCACCAGCTGTGAGCTTAAACAACTCACTACAGTCTGTAACCATTGGAGACACAAATGGAGAGTCTTCTCCACAAAGATGTCTGCACATCTGACACTGACGATATATCCATCTTTGATTCATGTAACCTCAACTCTACACAGTTTTATTACAGCTGTTTTTCTTAAAAAAGCTCCATGTCACTTTATCCTCTATTTCATAGACTCTGATTTTACCAGTTACCCAACATGAAAAAATGTGAACAATGCCATCTTTGTAAAAACAGAGTGGCTGTGGAGAAGTACATTGCTGTCTTTTGAAAAGATGGATGTGGCCAAGCTGTGCAGAGTCCTTTAGAGGAAATAATACATTTAGTGCTTCAATAAAAAATCCACTGTGGTTCAGTTTTTAACAATCCTATAGCTGAATTAAGGATTTCAACTCACAGATAGTTTGTAATGATATAATAAGGTGTGCATGGTGGCAGAGTGGTCAGCACTTCCTGCCTCTCAGCAGGAAGGTTGTCGGTTTGATGCTTAAGCCAGCCGACACATGTTCTCTCCGGCTCCCTCTCTCCATCCAAAGATTGCATGTACAGGTGACCTGGTCTGAAGTGCCACTGGTGAATGTATAAGAGTGAATGGTTTTGTTTGTGTATGCCTCTAAGTGTCAACCCTGTGACTAACTGGCCATTGCTCAGGCTGTACACAGCCTAAGGCCCAAAGAATCCAACTAGGTGTGGGCGATATTTACAAAAGTAAATATCTCGATATTTTATTGGATTATCTCGATACGATAATTAGATGACATCTTGCAAAATACCAAAAATGTGTTTGGAAATGTCATTCTAGCTCCCTTATACAGTATATTTATATATATATGTGTGTGCTCTGGACGAAAATACAGCAGGGAATGCCCACAGTGCATTTAAAGTAGATGTAAGTCTATCCAGGGTTCTGCTCAAAACAATGCCGCTGTGTGAATACTCAGTAATGGGATTTAGAATATCGTTAAGACAACAATTTGGATATTATAGTTCACAAGAAATATTGCACACCCCTAGCGCCAACTACAGGAAACAGGAATAAGCTGCATGTATGAATACAGATTAAGCTGGAAAATTGGAAATTATTGTGAAGGGAAGAGATTATAACCCATTTCAGGATGCAGTGTGAATAATTGTGTGACTTTCCTGTCTGATATATTAGCAGAAGTGGGTACTTTCAATTAATACGTAGATTTCTTTTAGGCAGACCAATAATTTTATATTATACCTCGACATGTTTCAGCCTCTTATTTTTTTTCAGTCTTCCTTAGGGCTGTGCAATTAAACAAATTTTAATTGTGATTATGATTTCGGCTCCCAGTGATTTTCAAAATCTATATAATTGAGAAAGAATTATTAATTAAATTGGACTCTGAATGATGTGCATGCCCTTTACGTCCATATGTGGAGACTTTACAGAGCTGTCACAGCATCATGCATGCTCTTCTTTGTCCTGAGCGTTGTCCAAAGTCTTGTACTAGACTCTATGAATCAATTAACACACATAAATGATAAAACTACTCTTCCTCTGCGGGTTATTATTTTGGCAGCACATGAATAATCGTTTTAAATAATTGTGATTCCAATTATGGCCCAAATAATCGTAATCATGAATTTTTCCATAATCATGCAGCCCTAGTCTTCCTCAGATCCCAGGTGTGAGAAAGCTTGCATGCCCCGGGACGAAGGGATATATTTGCCAATAACACTGGAGATTAGTATAATTTTTAACATGTGTAGTGTGTTTTATGAGTTACACATGATTCACATAAGAAACATTTTTTTTATATTGACCAGACTTGTCTTATGTCCTCCACAGGTGACCAAGATGTTAGCTGTGGTGGTGGTGCTCTTCGCGATGCTCTGGATGCCCTACCGCACTCTGGTGGTGGTCAACTCCTTCCTGGACCCGGCCTATCTGGACAGCTGGTTCCTGCTCTTCTGTCGGGTCTGCATTTACCTCAACAGCGCCATCAACCCGGTCATCTACAATGCTATGTCGCAAAAGTTTCGCGCTGCTTTCCGGAAGATCTGCGGCTGCGGGAGGAAAGGGTCGGACAAACCGGCCGCCTACAGCGTGGCTCTTACCTACAGCGCCGTTAAGGACACGTCGATGGTGGAGAGCACAGATCATTATACAACCGAAATGGAGGAGCTCACAGCCACCGATGAACTATTGGCCGATCAGAAAATGATGTATCCCGACACCTGTATTTACGGTAGAGCCAATTTCAGCAACGCTTGAGGGTCGATTTAGGATTTCAACAGGGCCTAATGGACTCTGTAAAGGGGAGATATTGTGTCCTGAGTGCCTGCTGACCTTTAAGAAGCCTGTGACATGTAAACACTATTACTGCCATTGATGTGGAAAGGCAAACATGGACCTGAACTGTAATGATCCCAGACAATATTGGAAAAGCATTCGAAAGTAATCAACATGAATGTGTATGCTAAGAATTGATAGCTTAACCTGTATTTAAAAAAAAAAAAAGTAGAGCGAAATGGCCACAACAAACTGATGGCTGATCAGAAAACATATTAGAAACATTTTGATGCTGCTTTGTCTGAACAATAACATCTAATATATGAAGTGACATGAAAGGCTTTAAACATAGGGAAAAGATGAAAACAAAAACCTCAAAGCACTCAGTGAGCACAGACCTCGCTCACAGAGATAAAGATGTTCTGCTCAGAGCTGGACTGGAGCAAGGGATCTTCTAGTTTCAGTAATAAATGTTGCTCCTTTTCTTTCTAACGTCACCACAGGGAATTGTTCTCATGGACAAACTGGCAGGCTTTTATGCCAGATGCCCTTCCTGGCACAATCTTCTCCATTTATCTAGACCGGCACATACTACATTATGTATTGTGGCTGAAGTTTTGGCAACCCTTGGGGAAACTGAACCGCCTAATCATCTTGCACCAACAAAAAGCGGGAACTAACCACTTCAGTAAAAATACACTAAACATCTGATGCTTTACTGACCCCTTGTGGCTGGAGTTAGAAGTTCATCAGATTTCCAACAAACTGAAGTCTTTTTGATGATGCTTTGCCTTTCAGTCTGCCTATACCTTATATACAGATCCTAAATGGCAGTGACTGGTGTGTGTTGTGACAGAAAAAGCCACTAAGGATCCAATCCTTAACTCTTGGCTAATTTGCATAAACAAAGACATGTGCATGATACAAATATGATACTGCTACAGACGTAATGCTTTACTGTGTCTTTACTGTCGCTTCTATTTTACTACCTCCCATTGTCGATAAGATGGACTGACATGCACCAAAACTCACATAACAAAAAAGCAAAAAAAAAAAAAAAAAAAAAAAAAAAAAAGTACTGCACTTATCTTACATACTAAGAGGTAGTCATCAGAGCTTTGCCTGTTCGAAAAGGTTACCAGCCCTTGTTTTTAAGTGGCCTGAGTGTACATAGTGAAGAGGCTAAAATCTTTGAGAGAGCTGTATTTCGTGGTCTGTGTTGCTCTGGGGCAGGTAAAGTGACTCACAGAAGGACCTTCGATAAAAAAAAACAAAAAAACAAAACTCTATTTTCACTGTGAAGGACTCGACCTCCAGTGCAAGATGGACTGAGCTCTGTCTCTGCAGCATCCACACAACAGGAGGAGAAAACCACTGCTGAGGGAGATGTACAGAAAAAAACAAGCACTTCTCAAAGAAGTCTGAAAGTGCCATGAGTGAAAAGCGTTGGCGTGTGTTGTACAAAGCTTTACTGAGGCGCACTTGAATATGATGTTTGTTGTAACTAATGCTTTATGGCAACTTAAAATCCTAAAGATAATTATTACAGAACAAACCCAGTGCAGAAGTGTTTTTTTTTTCCATTATTGACAAATCCAAATTTCATACAGATTTTGCTGAGATGATGCACTATAAGTATACATCTAAATCCATGCTACTGATTCTAGTGGACAGTCTATGAACTGCAGTAAGTTTAAGCTTTTAGGTCAACTATCAATACCTAAGAGTTTAAACTAGAGCTGAAAAGCCTAGGTTATGTACCAAAAAGGAACAAAGTTCAGGTACAAGGTATATTTCTGGACAAATCTTGCCTTAAAAATAGCCAACATCAGTCTTTATTGTTATAGATCTAATCAGCATCTACAGGGGAGTGGCTTTGTAAATTCTAAAAATAAAAGTCTCATCATTTTATTGTATTCTTACAATAAAAACATTTTCAAACTAAATGTGATATGACTATAAATTAGAGCATTAGCCACAGTTTATACAGCATGTGTATTATGTGTTATATATAATGGTGCCTCTCAGGTCTGTACATAGTGTCACAGGGTCACCTCTTCCTTCTCTCTCTCGCTGTGGTTTGTGTGTAAGTGGGCTTTATACTGCACTGCTTTTCTCGTCTGCCTTCAGTGGTGAACTGTTGGATGTGGATGAACTGGAAATGTTTCAGTGTCTTTTACAGTGAATGTTTAAAATTATGATTTTATAAGTGCTGTTTACAGTTGAGGGTATAATGCTTTAGCCTGGTCTGCCATCCTAATTCTGTTTTTCTCTGTACAAAAGGATTAGCCTGGTTCCTGTCGATTTAAGTTACATATTCAGATGGCAGGACGGATGGACACAGTTACATCTGAATGCAGTTGGACAGACAACCAACCAATCAGAGTTAAAAGGGCAGTGCCAACATACAGTATGTTTAGAATAAACTGCCTCTGCAATCGAAAACAAGAGGCGCAGACTTCCACCAGAGCACTGGACCTATCCTGCATCTTGGTAAAAAAATGACCAAACCTGGAATTTAACCTTTAGTTCAGGGGTAAATGCTCTCTCCCTTATATCTCACAGTAATCCTTTGTTGCTTTACTGACCCCTTGTGGCTGGAGTTAGTATCTAGTGGGACATCTCTGTTGTGTAATGGTACAGAATTCTTTAAAACATTTCTGAATCCAGAGGGTGAACCAGACTCAGACCAAAAGATCATTGTTTAATTGTTGAACTAAGACCTTTCCCTGAAAAATGCTAACCATTACTTGGGTCATGTAGCTAACAGAGTAATAAACCAAGCAACAACAACAAAAAAATAAAAAAAATAAAATAAAAATAATAAATAAACCTACACTGATTTAACATAAAAATATACAGACACTAGCAATGTACCTGCCCCATTTTAAAATAAACACTTACAACTGGTCTGGTGGCTTGAATAGAAAGGGGTCCATACCTACTTCACCTTGCTGAGCAAATAAATGGGTCTGGCTGGCTCGGCTATAAGCAGACCTCAATAGAGAAGAAATATTAAGATTTTAAATATGTTTATAATACAAGCCTGTAAAAAGCTTCATATTTATCTGAAAAGCTTGTTATTAATGTCTGATGGTTATTTTACACAGCTTATTTCTTCTTGACTGCTTAAATATAATTTTGTGAAGTCATTTTGCCTTGGTCCTGTTTTATATATTGTGATGTCTGTGCAAATCTGGTTTAAATAAAGTTATTTCTGCAGTACTTTATTGTCTTCCTGTTCTTATTCAAATGCACCGCTTGTCAACATGGCCCTGTATTTTTTGGGACTCTCGCAGTATCACTTACTTTTCAAGGAAGAAGTGTTGGTTTTGGCTGTGACCTCGGCGGTGACCACCCACACAACAAGACTCTGCAAATGCTAACAATAAAAATTATAATGTACAATGAAAAAGGCATTAAATTTATTATCTAGAGACACCTACTCACTTATACCCCATTTACTGCACCATAAATTGTTTTTATTATATCGGTTACAATTAGCTCTGGTTATTTCCACCTCGTCCTGTTTTCAAAAAAAATTAATTATTTCATTTTAATTAACACTGAGCTGACTTGTAAAGTGGTACAAAAAAGGTCACCAAATATCTTCCCCAAAGGTCAGACACTCCACTCGGATTAGCTTCTGAGTAGTTAACTTTTTTGTTTATTCAATAATTTTGTGCAAGTTATCTTTTACTGATGGCAGAAGACTGGAGACTATCCCAGCTGCTTTGGGCCTGAGGTGGAGTTTACGCTGGACTATTGCCAGTTATCTATGCACGCATGCATTTGACAAAAGGAGCAAACGTTTCAGCCCCAACCAGGAGGCTTCACCAGAGCAGGATTAGTGACTGTGGCGAGAGAGCGGATGTGGTGTATGCTCAAGTGTAGGCTGTAACAATGCTTATATTGGTAAAACATCCCAGCCATTTAAGAAGCACCTTTATCAACATCACAGAAAAACATAACCGGGCCTGAACACAGCTGTATATCTACATATGAGAGACAAAGACCCATCATAGTGGACCAGGAATCAAGGTGGATCTAAAGAGGGCATATACTGTGAAAAATCAGAGCGGCCAGCCCTGAACATGGAGGACGACCGCTGTCACACACCTGGGACAGTTCCATCAGAAGAATTCACAAGATCTCTTTTGGTTACATCACCACAGATTCATCTGGCAAGACTCACAGTCACTAATCCCACTCTACATTGTTTCATATACCTTCCATCTCTGCCCACATGTTTGTATTATAACCTAGATGTTGTCATAAATAAAAATATATCTATTTAACTGGTTCTTCACGTAACTCAGTTCCACTGAGTTTTTCTACTTTGTCTTGTTTTCCTTGACTTCATTTGTCCCACTTGTTGCTATAACAAGCACACGTGCAGAAAAATATTGACTGGGCCATAAAGTGTTATAAACTGAGGCTATTATAAACACAAGCTCCAGGTACAGGACATCTGAAATCATTAAACACACAACACCACATCTGCTCTGTTTCTGCTCCTCTCACTATAGTGTTTATATGTTTAATACAATATTTAATCCAACTTTTCTAATGTGTCCTTGTATAATTTTGTGTCTTTTTCATAGTTGCAGTGCTTAGATGTCTTCATCTTTTAAAGTGAAAGTCCTTAGTGGCACAAAGAGTTCTTTATGAGCAGATGTCGTGAACTATAATGTTTCAGAGTGGCAGCACTTTCATAATGGATTTTTAAAGGCCAATGCCAAATAGCATTCGGCAAAGTGTGGACCAAACATAATGTCTTACCAGCTTGAGCGATCATTGTCAACTTCGTTTATTTGAAAAACCACTTCTCATCTTGGAAACACGAGCATCCGAGGACCACATAAATGCAGCATAAAACCAAAAAATATAGCCCTTGTTGATGTCTTGTCACTGGTTTTCAAAAGATGTCAGATTGCATTGTAATTTTGCTAGAATTTTGCATTTATTCTAAGCAGCCATGTAAAATTTTTTCACAGTTTACATGTTTTTCTCAGTGTTCAAAATCCATTACTGCTTCAAGGCTGAGTATAAGTTATTGTCCCGCTCGCTCCTCGAAGGTCCAGGTGCTTCTTTCAGCGGTGTCCTCGAGTGGATGTCACTGCACAACAGACTCTCCATTCACAAGAGGATAATGACATATCTGTGTTTGTGTGAACACCAGGGAGAAAGTGACGCTTGATGTGAGGGCTTTGGACAGCGACAAGAAGAAAACTGACAATTTTAGAGTCTACTCAGGACTGGCCGCACTGTAGCCTGCTGTTGGGCCACGTGCATGCACAGATTTTTGATAAATAACTATTAGGCCACCAAGAGAAGTCAAAGTTTAATTGGTTGTTGTCAACTTGCTTTACAATTAGTGCTTTACAACTTTTGCTTGCAAATGCAATTACTCTAAATTGTAAATTACACAATACAGCTTGATCAACTGTCTGTTCAAATAAATGCCTTCAATAAATAAAGATGCCCTCTGGTTTCAGCTGTTTTATATTATCACCAAATAGTCTGGCAAACCTGTTTTAGAGTTTTGTCTAAATATTCCTGTATCTTCTATTCACAATGTAAACCTACTGTATGTACTAATGAGCCAAGATAATGTATTAAATGAACTGAATAGAGACAGGCTGTACAGTAACACAGGGGGAACATACAGACTCCACTTTCTGATTGTAATTTGTCGACTTAAGGATCAAACCCACAACCTCCTTACAGATGCAGGAGACTGTTTTATATGATAGTGATGATATAAACTGAACAAAGAAATATGTGTTGCCTCTTTTTACCAACCTGGAAATTGTATGTGTACAACCCAAATTCTGGAAATGTTGGGATGTTTTTAAAAATGTGAATAAAATAAAAAATAAAAAAACAATTTTACAATATTTTACTCACAGTAGAACATAGATAATGTAACAAATGTTTAGGAGAAATTTCACACTTTTATGCACAAAATGAGCTCATTTCAAATGTAATGCCTGCTAAAGGTCTCACAATAGTTGGGACAGGGGCAACAAATGGCTGAAAGAGGAAGACATTTTAAAAAGATTCAGCTGAGAGAAGATCTACTAACTAAATAAGTTTATTGATTTCAGGTCTGTAACATGTTTAGCAATAATAGATGAAAAAGATGTCTTAGAGAGCCAGAGTTTCTCAGAAGTAAAAATGGGCAGAGGCTCTCCAATCTGTGAAAGGTTGTTTAAAAAGATTGTGGAATACTTAAAAAAAATGTTCCTCAACATCAAATTGCAAAGGCTTTGCAAATCTCATCATCTACAAAGCATAACATTGTCAAAAGATTGGGAGAAACTGGCAAAATCTCTGTGTAAGAAACAAGGCAGAAGACTTTTATTGGAGCCCATGGTCTTGGGGCCCTCAGGGGCCCTCAGGGGCTCATCAGCATGACTGTGTCAGTGACTTTACTAAATCTGCCCAGGAACACTTCCACAAACCACTGTGGGTAAACACAATCTGCTGTCCCATCTGCAGAGGCCAACAAAAGCTCTATCATGCAAAAAGGAAGCCATGGTCCAGAAGCACCGTCGTGTCCTGGGCCAAGGCTCATTTAAAATGGACTGTTTCAAAGTGGGACAGTGTTCTGTGGTCAGACGAGTCCAAATTTGACATCGCAGATGCCAAAGAAGAGGAGACCTTCCAGCGAGTTATCAACATTCAGTTTAAAAGCCAACATCTCTGATGGGATGGAGGCATAAGTGCAGACGGGACGGGCAGCTGTGTGTTTTAGAAGAAACTATGAATGCTGAAAGGTTTATAAAAGTTTTAGAGCAACATCTGCAGTAAAACCCAGCTGCTCTTCAACTGGAAACTTATATCAGGCAAGAATGGGACAAAACTCCCAACACCAAAACTCCAGAAACTCATAACCTCACTGTCCAGACGTCTTCAAACTGTTTTGAAACGAAGAGGAGATGCTACCCCATGGTAAACACGCCCCTGTGCCAACTATTCTGAGACCTGTAGCAGGCATCAAATTTGAAATTAGCTCATTTTGAGCATAAAAGAATAAATTTTGTTATGTTATCTATGTTCTATTGTGAATAAAATATTATCTTTTAGTTTTTATTTTATTCAAATTTAAAGAAATGTCCCAACATTTCCAAAATGTGTGTTGTGGTTGATTAACTTTTAAACCACACATGGCCATTGAGTATTTTACTGTTCCTAAATCATTTCTATTTCAAAATGAGAATTAAAGCCATTTAATGAACTCAAGGGTAAAGGCCCAAAAGTGGATCACAGAGTGAATGTAGCTTCAATGTTGAGCTTGTTCAAACCTAAATATTGTATTGTAAATTAAGAAGGTTGTGAGATCAATCCTCAGGCAGGCCATCACACAATCTCTCTAAGTCAGTGATGCCCAAAGTGGGGCCCGCAGGCCAAACTTGCCCCTTCAAGGGGTTTGATTCTCTGTGAGGGGATGCTATGATTCATAAGGGGTATCTACTTTGATTCTATTGAGCACTAAAAAAATAAATAAAGCTGTCAGTGGTTGGCAGGGAGTAACAATAACAAGTCTGTTTATCTGAATAATGTAATAATTATAGGAAGTTTAATCACAGATCTGTTTTCTTATAATTTCATTACATTAAAAAAATTATTGACTTTGGTCCTTGGCTTGCTAATACATTTCCACATTTTTTTTGTTTTGTTTGTTTGTTTGTTTGTTTACCAGGAAAGTCTCCCTGAGATTAACAATCTCTTTTGCAGATAGAGAAAGGTTTGGGCACTCCTGCTTTAAGTGGAGTCTGCGTGTCCTCCCCATGTTACTGTGGGTTCTCTCTGGCTTCCCCCCACTGTCCAAAGAGTGTAAAAGGTGAAATGGTGACTCTAAATTGCCCCTAGTGAATTAATGTGTATGTTTCTATGTGAGACTAACTGGCCCCTGTCCAGGGTGTAACCCGCCTAAGGCCCATAGTTACTGGAATAAGCTCCTGTCACCTGCGACCCCTAATGGCGTACAAACGTAATGTTTTGATCCATAAAAGTGGTAAAATACTTACAAACAACAACTGCAGGGCAACTCAGTTTAACCATATTTAATACATTTAATACATGTGCCCTGTTTAATGGAGACAAGTTCACTCAAATGAATGTTCCCTTTTAACGAGACAGTATTTCAGTACATTGTCCATCATCACAGTCCAGCCTCCTCCTCCTGCTCACTGTTAACTTGTCACTTACCGCCTGAGAAGACCTGAGCAGAATTTCAAAAAGCCCCACACAGTGTCTCTGAAGTGAGAGTAATGTGCGACAGTGTTAGACTCAGAGGTGGAGCAGGATATGAACAGCTCACTCAGGTCTCTCCTCCGCCGTGTGCTGGAGATAATTTGAGCCGATGTTATTGAAACTGTGCAGGGCATCGGGTTTATTAAAGGGTCAGTGATGTTCAGTTACATGAGAAATGTACTCTGTGGATGTAATAACACACTTTGAAAATAGTGAAATGAGATATGGTAAAGATAGTCAGGCAAAAGATGAAAATAATGTTTATATAACTCTCCTCTGGTTTGAACGTATGGGATATATCAGGGGTAACTTAGCATTAGCAGAACTCTTTTATGTAAGTGTTAAATAAAAAGTGGTTTATAGAGTCTTGATGGTGTTACTTTGTGTTTGTCCTCCAGCAGTGCTCAGTTTGTCCCCTCTGGGCATCAGTGCAAACTGGTAATGTAATGACAAGTAATGTAATCATGAAGAGTCCCATTTTTCAAGACAGTGTTTGTAATGTAAGCCCATCACAGACTTTAAAGTCACAGAACCAGACAACCATGGAAATCTGCCATGAACCTAACATTTGAGCTGTAGCTGGTGCCAGTGTTTTCTCTAATGATGTACGTGACATGATAAAGATGACAGATGACAATTGTTTTGATGCAGGTTTATAATGAAAATACAGTGAATGAATCATTGTTAGTTTTAACAGATGAGCCTTCTGCTGTTTATTTCAACAACTGTCCAACAAATAGCTTCAGTCCAGCGCAGTACGTCACCGTGTCCTAGCAGCCTGTTCTTCCCACCACTGCTCAGCTTACTCAGGATTTTCTCTGGACAACAACTCCACTCTGTTACAACATTTTAATGCTGCATTGCTACCAGTGCTGATGCTGAACTGAGTGTTTATTCTTTTATTCTTTAGTGTTACTGTTTTTACTTTATTATTTACTGTTGCTGTTTATTTAAGATGTTTATTTACATGCTGCATTTAGGTATGCTATACATGAACTGCCGGGAAGCCAAAGGTTTTGCTGTACCTCTGTGTAGAATGACAATAAAGTAATAATTATTTCATCCCATTTTCAAGTTCCTCATAAACTGTACATTTTCTATTCAGCTGTTTGTTTGTTTGTTTTGTTTTTTGTTTTTGTTTTTTTTGTCAAGTTCAATAAATTATGTTGATTGTACAGTTTATAAAATACATGTAACATAAACCATAAAAGTTATAATATAATGCTCAGTGAAGAAATTGGGTGAGTTGACAACTAGCCTGGTCTGCCTGCCCCTCCCACTTTCTTTTCGAAGGCAGCACAGTCTGATTCCTCAGCCACAGTGAACCATTTCCACTCAGTCACTTTGAAACAGATCTATCACAGTGACTTCCTAAAGCGCTCAGACTTGCACCTTGGAGCAACTAATCTTTGGCTAAAAGTGCTACTTTTGCTCACCTCTAAGGCGTGCAGTGGGTGAGCTTGGTTAGTTAATGTTGCTATCAAACTGTAGAGCATCCTCCCCTCTGTCACCTGTTGCATTGTTTCAAGTTCTGACCCAACCACAGAGTTTGCTTTTTTAAGTTTATTTACTTTTTCTGTCTGCAGTGTGAGCACTTTCTCCCCAGAAAGCCACAGCAAAAAACCAAGCACTGGCCACAACAGTGTGATAGACCCTCCTAAAGGGTCTGTCTGTGTTTCTGGACCAGTGAACCACCAAAGTTTCAAAACAAAACTCTCTCATAAACAACAAAGCCACTGTCAAGCAAAGTTATTTTTGATTGACAGCTGATGTGAGAACAACAGGATGACACAATGGAGATAAATCTTTGATCACAAATTAAAAATGGTAAATGCCTGTGTGTGTGTGCATGTGTGTGTGTGTGTGTGTGTGTGTACATACTGATGGCAGGATGTAATTATCAGACGCTCAGTAGGACGTGGAGATGAGGGAAATGGATGGCATTAGTAACATGTGGACAGAATAACAGATCAATGAAGACTAAAAATGGTTAAAGTAACATTATCTACAATGATATCTGCTCTTTGAACTGCAGTGTAGTAAGCTCTCGTGTCTCACTATAAAGAGGTCTGTGTATGAGAATGAGTAGATTAGAGATTAGATTAGATTGAACTTTGTTAATCTCACAGGGGAGAAATTCACTCATTCAGCTCTTAATACAGAATTAATAGTTGTCTGTCTTTAAGCGTAGGCTTTTGTTCAGGGTTGCCTCGCCTCAGGCCCAATGGCAGCTTGACTTTCAATCATAACATTTAACAAAATGGGAAAGGTTCGGTACAATGTGTTGTTTATCTGATTGGTTGTATATTTTCCAAGGTCTATTTTTCAAGGACCAATAAACATGTATCAACAATGGAGAGCTACGCCAAATGGTCCCAAATCTGCAGTCTGTCTCCATCTTAAAGACAAGGGTCAGTCTATTGAGAACAGTGATGTCCAGATTTTGGCCAATGAGAGGAAATGGTTTGAAAAGAGAGTGAGAGAAACCACAGAAATATATAGCTCAACCCTGGGTAAGGACTCTACGTATATAAATACTTTTTACTCACAGTGAATGGTGTCCCGTCTCGTTTGTGACCCATGTCCCCAGTTAATACGTAAGGTTTACATTGCAATGTGAGCGAGAGGCTGCACAAGTGTTTTTATTTTGAAATTTAGCAGATCCTCTTCACTGGTCCCAAGTCTGACTTCCTGACTGACTCCATCTGCTCTGTTCAACTTTATGGATGACAACACAGCGATGTACTTCAACGCAGCCGGTGTGAACTCACACATTGACTTGACTGGTGTCTATTTCTTGCGGAGGTTGTACAGGCCACATAACGGACACGCAACAGATTCAGTGTAAATTGGGTGTCAGTGGTAGAGCTGCGGCATATATACAGGGCAAGTACAGCCTGCCTTAGTGTCGTGGGTTTGAGTCCGGAGTCCAACAATTTGCCAAACATCTCTCCCTACACGCTCCCTGATTTCCTACAACTACAAAAAAAAAAAAAAACATGGGGTATGACTCTCCCCCTGACTCCAGCCCAGGCCATTCAGTTGCTAATATCTCTCTGTATCATCTGAAGTCCCATTGGATGTGGGACGAAACATCTTCTAGGAGCCAACTTTGTCCAGATGCCTGGCTTATTTTGGTGAACACCTGGATAATCAACATTCATTCATCTTCTTCCGCTTATAGAGCCTATCCAAGTAACTTTGAGCCTTAGGTGGGGTACACCCTGGACAGAGGCCAGTTAGTCACACAGCTAACCAAGATCTGTCACCAAAATGTTGTTGCTTGAGCTACAGGTGATGTTAGAGAGAATAACATCACCTATAGCTGTTAGAATAAATGGCCTAATGCTAAAGTTAAAGTTAAATTCAAGTTTGCTAAAGGGTCACATATAACCTGCCATAGTTTAGACTCTGTGTGTGTCAATAATGTTCTTAGATTAGGATTCACCACGTATTCATCTTAAAATATCTATGTAATCATCATTCTTATGATTCAGATAGCATGTACTGATGTGTTTTTGCTTAATGCTAGTTACTATATGTTCTCCTTATTTAGTCATCTCCTTAGCCATGACAGCTCATGCTGAGTTTTAACGACATGTGTATCTTGTTTTAGATAAGTTTTGTGTAGCCGACTAGCTGGCACCTTGCCAGTTGTTAGTGCCTGTTCCAGGTCCATTCTATCCTGTCAGCTTCAGAAGGGTCAGCTTGACCCAAAACCAGATTTATGCTATCAGGCCAGTGTCTGGTATCCACATGTCCTTGGCTATACCAAAAGCGGACCAACTGTCCCGAAAAACAAAATATGTATAGAATGCACTTAGTCATAAATTTGTCATTCATGTACTACTCCTTAGTATAAAACCTGTGTGAAAACATTGAACGGGAGCACTAGGTGTCATCCCAAGATCGGAGGGGTACTCTTTATGAGTTTCTTAGACCGGTGACGGAGCTACGTCAACCAGTGTTCCTGTCTCGAGACTGAATCCTGTTCTTTTAATTTACCACTATATTTTGCTTGATGCATTATTTTTGATCCTGTCGATCTTCAGTAAAATCTGGGTGGCATTTGAAAGACATCTTCTGGTCCTCGGTGTCAATTTTTTTGACAAGAGCATGCAACAGGTACCTTCTGATTTACAAGGTCTAATTAGCTAAAGTTAACTCAAAAATCCTGTACAACAGTGACTTATGTTGTCTAGTGTTACAGTATTACACAAATCTGGCATTACTAATGTTGGGAAATGATCTAACTTACTCCTACACTGTCCAATATAAGGTACAAAACGTGAAATGTATATGAGAATGTTTGATAATCGTGAGTTCACACTGGGACGCGGAGCTGGAGGAGACCGGAGGGAGACTTTCTGCCTCATTAACTCTGTGGTAAATGTGTTCAGTGAAGTCAGGGCGCTGTGAGATAATGGACCTGTAATGTTCATGTGACATATTCGAGACAGCCACACAGAAACAAAGACATGCAGAGTATAATTACATCTGTACAACAACAGGAGAGCAGTGTTTGTGAATAATTGGACAGATAAGAGGACGGCGCAAAGCGGAGAGAGGCTGCAGCTTTTTTCACAAATGCACCAAGCTAGGTTTGTTAGAGAGATATCTAAGAAGAGAAAGGCATTAAGTTAGATGGCCATTAAAGTAAAACCATTCAACTTTGCTCTGTTTTGGTCACATTTTTCTCTACGCCGCTCCAAGTAAAGCACTATTATAAAAAATCACAGGTCTGGTCTACTCCCATGTGACCCCTTGGCTCTCGTTTTCTCCTCCTCTTATGCGTATAAGAGATTCATCTGTGGATTTAGATGTTCATGAAGAATATCTAGAAATAAAGCTTATGCTGGCTTGTTGTTGGCAAACCAGGAAGTGTCACTTTCTCACAAGACCCAAGACTTCAGGGACACCGGGCTGGTGGTCCCAAACATGCAAGGCTAGTTTTTCACCAAAATACACCTGGGGGAGGCTTTATTCACCCTGCAACAACTAATTTCGCCATCATCATGACTTCAAAACTGTTTAATTAAGGTAAAAAATTACATTGTTCCCCTTTAAGGTGGCGTGTATAGAAATAATACCAATGCATATTAGATAACAGCACAAACATATAGTTTGAAGACTTGCAAGCTAAAGCCAATAGGAGGATCTGGTGGCACGGTTGCCCTCTGCTCAACAAAATTTTCCTGTGAGGATAATAAAGTATACATTACCTTAAGGCTCATTTATATTCCCATTTTGTACCCAAATAGATCCATTCGTTCCAAGTGTTGTTGGTGTCACAGCGTTTATACTTCCAACTGTTTCTATGTTAATGTGTGTGTTATGTTAAATAACCAGTAGGGGGTGATTGCCAACAGTCAAAGATTTTACCAAGACAGAAGAAAAAGAGCAACAGTAAACAAACATTTTTACACCATTGATGTGACCAACTTGCTTTAATCATTCCTTAAAAAGGCTCAGTGGTTTCTTCTGCTGTGTGTTTCTGAGTTGTGTTCAGTAGCACCCCCCCGATGGTCAACACATGTACTGCTCTGTTCAGCCGTATCCGGAAACTCTGGAGAAACAGACCAATGTACAGACAGAATGAACGCAGAAGACGGACAGAGCACTTCGTCTGTATCCAAATGCGTATCTAACGTAGAGTATAAATGAACCTTTACCTTACCTTACTTGACTATAACTTCTTGGTATTATGGTAGTCTCCAAACACTAATGGTTAACCACACAGCAGCCAACATACAGTATCCAAGTAAGATTTCAGTCCATCACCACAATATTCACTGCCTTTAAAGTGTCTCATTTGGAGAAGCTATGGTAAAGATGCGGAACTTTCAGTGGAATATTTGAAGGTGATTGAATGAAACACCAGCTGCTGACTGCCCATCATGATCTGTTTTAACCAACTCCAGCAATGACTCATATGACATGACCAAACAACAAACCCCTATAATGGTAAAATAATGTTGCTGGAGGATTTTGTTTATGTAAATGTATGGCAGCATGCGTTGTTTTTCTGCATCGCCACATTGTTTACAAGTATTGCTAAAAGAGCTTGTTGCTGGCAGATAAGCTTGATCCCCACAAAAAAGGAATTTTCAAGGATTCATTTTCTAAAATCTATTTTCTTTTAGAGTTGATTTTTAAATTTTACTCTTTGTTTTTAAAGCTCTAAATGGCCTTGCCCCACTCTATCTGACTAAACTGTTGAAACCCAAACAGGCCTTGAGGTCATCAAATCAACTCTTTTTGGAAGTCTCGAGCACCAGATACAAACGCTGGCGTGATCAGGCCCTCTCTGTGGCCGGGCCCAGACTCTGGAACAAGCTGCCTCCCAATATGCAAACCATCACAGACTTTGGTCTTTTTAAATCCAGGCTTAAAACATATTTATTCACACTGACTTTCAACACTTAGCAATGCTGTGACACACTATTTATATTTTGTTGCATGTATTTATATATTTTTTTTAATTTTACAATTTTATTATGATTTTAATTTGATTTTAATTAGATTTTATTGGAAATAACTTTGGTCACCTGAGTGTTGTAACGGGCTCTAAAAATAAAAGTTGATTCATTTAGCTCTGGAATCTGCAACCTTCTGGATCCAAAGAGACATTTTTTCCCCTAAAAATACATACTTATGTGTAAAGAATGAATTTGAATGCACAAAAATTGCTGCTGTGTACTTAATAAGACTCAGACAGCGAGCACATTTCAATTCACTTTTACTGCGCCATATTACACTGTAAGTACAACGAGGTCTATGGAGGAACAAATCCACTGGGGACTGAGCAGCAGTGCACTTAGGTGTGGTACGTTACTGTAACCAGAACAGTGAAGCTGGTTGCAAAGGCAGGTGTGAAAACTTTTTCCAGTATATTGCCTGTGAAATGACACTGCATGCTGCTCCAGGGTCTATTTCCATTTTCATCTTTGTAGCCTTATAAAGGTCATCATCCTCACCACTGACTCAATATTGCAAACTCCTCTAGTTCTGTGTTTTCTGTCATGTACTTTGTCTCTTTACTTTGAAATCTTTTGCAGTATTTAAATGTCCTTTCTGTGTCTTTGTGCGACATGCCTTTTAAAGGTGTCCTATCTTCCCACAGTTATGGCATTTAGTATTTTTAAAATTACATTTGTTTGTATTGTGATTTCTTCCATTGCATCTGAAACACATTCTAGTTTTTTCCGTACCTTGTGAATGGTTGCTGCTCTGACAAGTTCCCCCTCAGGACCTCTCAGCTGCCAAGTGTCTCTGTCCACAGTCTCCATATTGAGTGCAATCTCAAAAGCTTTTGCAAATGTTAGTCCATCCTCCGAAAGTAACCTCCTCTGGCACATTTCATTTTTAATTCCACTGACAAACCAATCTCGCAGTGTTGAATCCAAACCCATACCAAACTCACAGTGGGCCGCTTGTTGTTTTAATTCAGCAGCATATTGAGCAACTGTCTGACCTACTTTTTGGTTGCATTTATATTACCATTCAGCAACTAATATGGACTTGGGTTCAAAATGTAATTTTAAATGTCCACAACTTCAGCAAATGTCTTATCTTTTGGTTTCAGCAGCTGTACTAAGTTTCTTAGAAGTCTGTATGTGGTTGCACCCATTACACTTAGCAACATGGCTACATACTTTTCTTCTGGGTTGCTGTTAGCTTCGAAAAACTGTTCCTGTCGCTCAATGTATGCCATCCATGGCTCATTTTCTGGCTTAAATTTGTAAGGTTTGTCGATCTAGGCCATTGTACTCACTACACTGACACCGTGTGTCTCTGTCCCTCCCAAGTTTATCCTCATCACCAGTTGTTAACCCTACTTAATAAGACTCAACGACGAGCACATTTCCATGAACTTTTACTGTGCTATATTACATTGTAAGTACAACAAGGTTAAAGCGCATGTGCAACAGCTAATAGCAGTTCACTGAGGTAAATACATCACAGTCACTTAAGCTGTTATTGAAATATAGCATATTGATGGTTATTACTTAATGAAAACTAACAACAAACTGTGTTACATACTCATTGATTGCACTGATTACTTTTTGATAGGCCACTATACAGCAGTGTAATACAGGAACCATATACATGTTGTTTATTTAATTCGTGTGTTGCACTTAATCAGCTCGTGCATGCACTGCGCAGCCAATAAAGGTTAACGGGTTAAAAGTTCATAGCATATTCTTAAAAACAGGGAGAAAGTTTTATTTAAAATTGACAAAATGATGCAGATGCAGGTTGTTTCAAAGTCATCTACGTATTCCTTTGTTGACTTCACATAACTAGATGTCAGAAGTCTAAAGAGCAGGGCTAAAGAGCTGCATTTGGCTCTAAAGCCACAGGTTGCAGATGCCTGATCTAGCTGCAAAAGGTGAATTTTAAGCTGCACAGACTTAGTGACTTATTTTATTGTTCCCTAATACAATCTGGAATATATTTCTAAGAGTAATGTCTGTATATTTAATAATTGCGTAATAACACATTTTATGACAATAACAAATAAACCATAAAACCTAAAAGTAAAACTCAAACTTTGTTATTGTTCACTTGTTTTAAAGTGGTGAAATAAATTCTGTAAAAAACAGTGTGGGACCTTGATGCAGCAGTATTTAACCTTTTAGCCTCATGTGGAGTGAACACTGAGCCAACAATGTCTAATTACTTTCCCCTTGGTTTGGTTCTGACAGAGGAGGAGCTGAGTTCATTACCAAATAATGTGCAATCAAACTGCATCAATTTACCATGACATGGGAGAAAATGTACTTTTGTTTGCGATAATTGTTTAATCATTTAAAAAGGCACCAATTACACCTGCAGAGGAGCGCCGTCTCACTGTAATTACACAGCAATTGTTTTTTCAAGGACGACACCAGTTTCTTAATGTTAGTGGGATACGAAAAGAGTAATAACAGTGGTGTGGTAGATAGAGGCAGAGTACCAGACTGTGGACTTCAGGACTGTGCCATAAAGACCAAGACCAAGTCAATATCAAAGTAAAGTGGCCTTCATGATGAATTGAAAGAGAAACCTTGGAGCAGTCCATTTCTCAGAAAGTCTCAGACCAATAACAAACTCACACAGGATTTGAAGAAGACAGGGAATTCTCACTCTATGTTTGATAAACAGAACAATGATACATTAAAACCGTGTCGGTACTCGGGAGTCTTTTGCAGTTCAAGTCCTGATTTTACCTGATTTAGATCATTTTAGACTGTGTTTAGTCCTGCATTCGTCCTGGGTTAGTCCTGGTTTAGACCTAGTTTTATCCTGGTTTAGACCTAGTTTAGTTTTGTTTTAGGCCTAATTTCATCCAGCTTTAGACCTGATCTAGTCCTAGTTTAGACCTTGTTTAATTTTGGTTTAGTCCTGATTTAGACCTATTTTCATTTGGGTTTATTCCTGGTTTAGTTCTAGTTTAGTCACTGTCTAGTCCTAGTTTAGTCCTACTGTTGTTTAGTCCTGGTATAGTCTAGGCCTAGTTTAGTTCTTGTAAAGTCCTGGTTTAGTCCTACTGTAGTTTAGTCCTGGTTTAGTCGTAGTCTAGTTCTAGTTTAGTTTTGGTCCAGTCCTAGTCTAGACCTAGTTTAGTCTTTGTTTAGTCCTGGTTTTGTCCTACGGTACTCTAACCCTAGTGTAGTCCTAGTTAGTTTAGTCCTGGTTTAGAGTTAGTTAAGTCCTGGTTTAGTCCTAGTCTAGGCCCAGATTAGTGTTTGTTTAGTTGTTTTAATGATGGCTCTTTGAAAGCCAAATATTTTCTGTGATGATACTTGAAATCTTACTTGATGAAAAGTTTGAGAATCAGTGGCCTAAGCTCTCTTTTACTGAATAGTTTAGTTATATTACACTTTTTGTGATTTTGGTTCCAGAGATAATGCTGTTCCCTTGTTTATTTGCCCTTGAATGCAGTGTGCCCTCTTACAGTGGGCCACAGCCGGCATCTTCAGTAAAATGTCATGTCCATAAAGCTTGTGTTGAATTGCACTCAGACACAAATGTGAAAACCAAAGAAGGTCCCGAGGTTCCCTGAGGTCGGTCCCATCTGAGGACCTTGAAAACCCACAGCCCGTCAGTGGGGCGTGAGTCATGGTCCAAATGGACAAAGACATGGACTGGACATGGGCAGAGAGCTCTTTGTGAAGTGCTTTTAAATGTTTTTTTTTCAAAGCCTTTGGTGCAGAAAATGATGTACAAGGACAAAACAAAGATGGTCAGTGGCATTTAGAAACACAGGAATTATTGAGTAACACAACAGTATTTCAGGTTCTTAGCTAAGTAGTTACAAAAAAAAAGCTTTTAGGCAACTATTTAATACAGATGTGTTTCTCAAACTGTGGCATGCATCCCGTTGGTGGGACGCTGGGCTTCATTAGTCTCAATTTCAAAATATAAAACAGTCAATTAACTATGGCCATAAAAAAACTTTTACTAGTGTGTTTTGATCTTTATCTAAAAAATGCAACACAGTATCAACTTCAATTCACGCTGTTTTAGTTAGCCCCAAACTCCCTCTAGTAGTATAAAAAAGTATGACAATCCTATCAACTGAACAATGGAGACAAAACACTAGAGCCGTTGCGCTGCGGTGCTCAATTCGGACTCGAATTCTCTAAATGTGTCCCCCGCTCTCTCTCCCCTAAGATTTCCTCTCACTTCTCGACTGCACTGTATAATAAAAAGCCCAAAAAAGACCTAAAAATGCTTACACTTGGTCGACAGTTTTACTACAAAATTGCCAGAAGAGAATGGATCCAAAAACCAATGTCTGGTTACAAAAGATGACAGCTGTGACAGCTTTAGGACAGTGCACCATAGATTTAGGTTTTGTAGAATGAAAAATGTCGCTATAGGAGATGTTCTGTAAGATTTCTTTATGATATTTTCATACACACATGCAGTGGAGTTTACCTTCTAACTCTTGAATTAATTCACAGAGACTCTCATATATTAAACACACCGCAGAGCCCATTTGTAATATGGAGCTGCACAAATAAAACAGCCTTGAGTGGAGATGTAATTAATCTTTCCTTATTTATATATTTATGAAACTATGACTGAATGGTGCTGAATTATGACTGGACTGGGCTCAGAGTTTTCACAAACAGAAAGTCATTAGTTAAAGGTAACATAAGACATGATTAGAGCTTCTGTGATGATAAAGTTTTGGATAATGTTACACTTTACGAATGGAGACATTACAGAATGACAATTAGCAGTAAATCAAGGCTGTCCCATAACTGAATTTCAGACATAAACATCAGAGAAAGAAGAGGAGATTAAAACAGCCAAGACCTGTAACTGCAATAATGAAATAAACAAACTGACTGACTTTTTTGAGCTTTCTACCATGCTACAATGTCATCAACATCATTCCTAGAGTTGTGTTTGGTTTTATTCACACGTTTAAGTAATCCACTATTCTCTGGCATGGTTGTTCTGAGGCCTCAAAACGCAGTAGCGCTCCTTCCTACACTGAGGGTGTCTCAGCCCCTCCACAGTCTGCTGCAGTGGGTGAGAGCTCCTCACAGTTGCTAGGGGCTCTGTGTAATACATTTATGTCTTACATTGCACCTCTATTGTTCTCATCTTTAAGAGCCATGAAAACAATGCTTGAGAAGACAGATTTTTAACCACCATGCAGCCATCTTTAAGTGGGTGCATCCCTCTGAGTCCAGCAGCTTGTCCACATGTTTTCAGTCTTTGTCTGGGTAAACAGAGAAGGTCCTGGGAGATATTAGCGCCTCTCACACTCTCCCTTTAACCAAAACCGCTGCAGCTAATAACAACAAGCACTATGGTCTGATTCAATACAACACACACCTAAAATTCAATCACAGTAAAAACAAGATTGTCCTGAAGCACTATCGCATTCTGGGAAAGCACCTGAGCAGAGGCAAAGTTATATAAAACAGATGGACTGTGTTTCAAATTAAACAATTTTCAACAATAAATTTAATATATAAAAGAAATGCAGTTGAAATGAAGGCCGTCTCAGCTTCCCTTGGGTTAAAACCAAGGACATTTTCTTTATCTGCACATTACTGTTGGACCATTATATAACATACTGTTGCAGCTGTAAGAATAAGATTACTGCTTAAAGACGAGGGTTGGTTAAATTTGTTTCAGTCTCAGAAAACGCTTGAAACAGAAGACTCACGGCTTTGCAACGGTCAAATTTGCACTGACTGACAATAATTATTCATTCTTAATTTACTGTTTATCTTTTGATTTGGCAAAAGTTGTCCCTCTGAGGCCTTACTGACTCAACCCTCTCCATTTATCAGGGCTTGGGGAAGGACACAAGGAGTTACCGGATTACATTTACACAGACAGCTAATTGATACTATTAGGTGTTAAAAAATTGAAGTGTCATTGTCGAATTAATAAACATATTAATTAATCATGTGTAAGCAGAGTATTTTCAGCACCAGCAAACCTCAGATATTTTGGCGTTTTGTTTATTCCTCTCTTGTAACAGTGGAGCAGGTTTGACAGGATGCCGTGTGATGTGTCAAACACATTTATGGAGATTTATGGAAACCAATATGTTCTTCAATAAAGTGTTACATTTTCCTCCTGACACCTCTGAGTGATAAGATGGGAGGTGGTTTTATTGTAGAAATTTCAAGATGGCAACTTCTGATAAATACTAACACAAGCTTGGGCCAACCACACAAAAACAGCCCAATTTCGTTTTGTTGAAGATAAAGTGCCTAGACCTGGAGTTCAGGGGTAAATGCTCAATCCACTCAGCCACAGTGAAAAGACCTAGTTCACTCTTTGTGCCCGTCCCAAGTCCGGATTGCCATAGGAAGAGCGTAAAACAAAAGTAAAGATATAGTGCCCAGGCCTGGACTTAAATGGGGCGCCTTCTCATTCAGGGGTAAATGCTAGATCTATTTAGCCACAAAGCCCACATATCTCATAATCTCACAATGGAAATGATTCCACAAAAAATAATAATTTGTTCCTTTACTGACCTCTTGTGTCTGGAGTCAGTATCTTTGGCTCTATCTCGCAAAGGTGCATAATCTGTTAATGCGTTCCTGGATCAAGAAGCTATTATTTCTTCCTTGGCCTTGGACATTTTCATCAAAATTTGACCATTATGTTTTGAGTTATTTTGCTAACAGACAAACAAACCAACCCAACCAGCTGCCAAAGGAGTGCTTATGAAAACCAAACAGTGAATGACAACGATTTAAAACAAGTGCAATGCAAGAAGGAAATGATAAACCACGATTCATTGGTCATACATTTAATCATTTACCTATATACAGCTTCAGACAGACCACACGAGGGACGAAATTGTGAATAGAAGTCTGAATAGAAGTACATCATGCGTCATATTCACACAGGTTATTTGTTTCTGAGAAGTTGAAAAAATACATTACTGAGAATGAATGGACCCTGAGAGGCTTAACCAATTACTTTTCTTTTCCAAGTACATTTCTGATTTTTTAACAAACTGCAACCTGGCTTTGGATTATGGCTCTTACTAATGAGCTTTGGTTGCCTTCAGACCAAGACTTAAACAGTGTTCAGAGAAATAGGATCAGAGGAAGCCAGTCTTAATGCCAGGTGTGAATGCTCTCAGACATGAGTCAATCTGATCGCTTAGGTCAAGACGCGCTGACTGGGACAAGCATTGAATTGGTTTCTATTAAGACTTAGAAACTGTGAGAAGAGGTAATGATGTAGTTTCTGGGGTTATAGATGTATACCACTGCAACACAATTATTTTAAGTGTATTCACAAATTACCTGACTGGTTTCTTATATTTTATGTTTAAGAGACCAATCCTAAAACCAATACAAGGTTCAGCTTTTAGGCCTTTCTTGGAGCACATTCACCAAATCTTTTTCTTGCCATTTGACTGATCATCATAAAAACATAAAAATAAACTGCTCTTCACAAAAGAAGTACTTCCCAATAAGTAGCTGAATACTGAATATTGATGGTAATTTAGTGGCCCAGTCTAACAAACTGGTGTACAGTTGGTTATTAACACAAATCAACCTGGACCCTGCTAACGTGAGCTGGCAGCCCCTCCCACAGCACCACAGTGTCCACCTCTCAAACGTGACGTGGCTAATGAGATGACTTCTCTTACCGCTCTCGTTGGCAGCCGTCAGCTGCTTGTCTCGGTGAGCCCCAGTTGAGCCGTTTCAGTGAGAAAATTATAATAATAATAATGCACCGGTCTTATATCGCGCTTTATTGGACACTTAAAGACACTTTTCAATTGCATTACTCATTCACTCCCCACACTCGGTGTTAGTCAATATTACTTTCACTTCTAATCTCCCACTGCACAAAGGGACAGGTTAAAGGGCGAGGGTCGCTGCACAACGCACGTGTGAGATGACTGACAGGCCAGCGCAGTGCTGTAGAGTGAAGAGGGGCACAGAGCAGAGGTTATGGCTCACAGTCCACACTCCGACAGCTTTACTGAGCCTTATGTGATCAGGACATTGTGTGTGGCAGTTGTCGTCATAGGACACATTTTAAACTACATTACTTTATATTTAAAAAAACGTTCAGGGCACTTAGGATGGAGAGGGCAAAAGGGCAGGTACACCACCTGGGGTCTATCTGTGAATGTGCTTGAAAAGCATGGTCCGACCTAGAACACCATCTGTACCCTGCTCTTTTTGGAGATACTGCCAATGCCTTGATGGAAATCTGACCTCTCCACGAGCCTCTAGTTAGGAAATGCTTCACCAAAAAAACTTTGGTTGCAACTTGCGTCCCATTTCAAATATATTTAATAAACAAGAGGACATAGTTATACATAATCACAATGGTAGATTTATTTGTATATAAATGAGGATAGGCAAAGTCTCACAAAGACACAGTAACTCATGTTTTATAGGACTATCTGATCTGAACAAATTATAGCCTCCACTGCCGATCAGTTTTAGATAAACCATTTTTAACTCCAGGTCTCAACAGCTTGTTGCTTGTTGATTGGTCTTTTTCCTTTTTGTGTTATAGGATTAAAGTCTAAAAAGTCTCACATTTAGTTAATTATTATTGACCTTTAGCACGTGGAGGTTAGCAGAGGTGAGGATGTACAGTCTCTCGTCGGTGGCTCTGAATCCCAGGATGGTCTTGTCCGAGTCCAGACTAGCAACCTGCTGTTTGGCGACCTGTCCCACCTGACGCCCCTGTTTCCTGTTGAAGAGCACAGTCTCCACCGGCGCAGGCTGCCTGTAGATGAACGCACGACGAAGGCATTCACACAGAGAGGCGTAGGAGAAGTTTGGAGCGCACGTGGCAAATTTCTTATCCCGCTTGGATGCCTGGACGTAGCCTGGAGGAGAGATTTGGAGAGAAGAAAGTGTTTCAGATTTACATGAGAATCTAATTAACAGAGCTGGCAACAAAAACTTGTAAGTATGTAAATGAGCAGACTTCGCCAAAAGAACACACAAAATGGTGAAAGGACTGATCACAGTTGAAACACGTTTTACTAGATCATATTTAATGCTTTCACTGAGCAAAGAATCCAGCCTCAACAGGTCACGAGTCAAAGTTTTGTGCCGGTCCCAAGCCCAGATAAATATGAAGAGGGTTGTGGGGAGGGGAAGGGCAACCGGTGCAAAAAATATGTTAAAGTAAACATGCAAATTATAGCAGGATAAGAGACGGGTGATTTGCTTTGGTGACCCCAGAAGACAGAAGCCACATGTTAAGCAGACATAAAGCAGCTTTTAAGTTAATTTCTAAGAATTTCCTGCACCCTAAATGTCCCCTAATACGCTAAATTGACCATTTTGAGCTTTAAACCATGTTATAATGTTGTTTCTACCTCAAAAACATAACCGGAGTAGTATTTTGTTTCATTCACGCTTGTTTGAGTAATCTTGTATGCTGAGACTGAAAACACTTGGTCTCACCACTCTACATAGACATATGAAACCAGGAAGTGCTGCTGTGCGTTTCTAAAGGCCATACATCGTCACCGGACGAATTCTGATAATTTCAGAGCTTAACTTGCCATCACTATGAAGCAGTTAGTTCATTTATCTATCTCTTAGCGTCATATTGCTAAATAGCTATTTTATGCTCTGTCTATTCCCCACCGTTGCCAACAGGGGGCGGCAGACACATAATCCAAGTGTTCTCTGCAAACTGAAAAAAAAAACATCTCCCCAAAAGTGGAGTTTTCTATGCATATTCATTATTTTAAGTTATAAAACGTGAAATACTAATGCAATGGTGTCCAAAACTATCTCAAAAAGCCTAAAAAAAGGACAATATAGGAACTTTAAAACTACATTTAAAAGTATAATATATTTGGTTTTCCAACACACATTGGCCACACAGGAGAATTCAGTTTTATTAGATGTGGTCAGGTCATAGCCACTAAAGCAGTAATCAGGTCTATATTCCACATTTCAAGGTACTACCAGAGTTCCAAGGTTTACATCCTTTAATGCCATGATATAATTTAACGCTTACTTGACATGCACACTCACAAATTTTTCTTTTTTTCCCTACTATTAGTTAACAAGTGTTACTGAAAATGTTTTCAAGTATAAGCCTCTTGTTGTGGCTGTGAAATATCACATCCTCAGGCCTTGATTTTCACACCATAAAATCTAATACAGTTTTATTACATTTAAGAATTTTAAGACTCCGACCGTCTCTGCAGTTCACTATTTTTTAACACCGTTTACATTTGTATTAACATGTATAGACAAAACACATAGGCAAACAGCCCATAGTGAATCAATATGGCTCCATCCTGCTATGACCAACAAAAGGATGAGAAATGAATGAAAATGAGGGTTAAAATGAAGATGTTGAGTGTTTGAATAATGCCTTAACATTGTTCAAACAGAGCCACTGAGTACTGCAGAGGTAATTTACAAAATGTCAGCAGGATGTCTTTGCACTCATAAATTGGATGATAGTCGCTGGAGAGGGAGCAGATTGGCAAAAACCTTTGTGTTAAAAGAAATAAATGAAGATGTCAGAGCTATCAGAGAGAAATGGAGACTTGAGACTGGAGTTGAGGTGAAATGGATCAATTTTAAAGGAGGTTATCGTGTACTTGGGCTGTTTGAGCTGAGATCTGTGGTCAAATTAGTAGCTTTAACAGAAACAGATGTGTTATTCAATTCCCTGTTGTGTTAACTACAGCTATGTTAAAGCCATTTAAATTACCACACCTGTTCACAGAAATAATGTCTAAGAGGAGCCATAAAGGCTGTCAAAATGTTTGTACAGATTTTCATAACCAAAGATACTGTGAGGTAGGTGTAGTATGTACTGAATATGTCAATGCAACATAGAGGCTCTATTCACATTTGCACATGCCACAGAAAAGTAACTTTGTTATTTGAACATTTAAGCATCAATACAATTGTAACATTTTTAAGATAAAAAAAAGCTAAGAAAAAACAATTACAGCTTAGCCTAGACAGTGAAACAAACTCCTTTCCTTTTCGATACAAAGTATTCAGGTTTCTCTTCGCTTGAGTTTCATTTCTCTGGGTGGAACAATCACAGGCAGAGTAACCAATCAGATAAACAAGGGACAGGTAGTAGCCAGTGCACCACTGACCTGAGCATATTTTTGCTTCAATTCCTAATTAACTCAACATAACAGTATATAAACATGTTTGTTTGTATGCATTTTTAAATGTACAGTGTAAGTGGTACTCTGCTTTCAATGGCATTAGAAAAAGACATGCTCCCACAATATAATTAAGCTTACCCTTTATCTTACGTTACCTTAAAAACTAAAGGTAAAATCCTTTCCACAGAGGATGTGTGTGAAGGGCATTTTCATGCAGCTATTTTACAGATCAGACAACAGTTGTGTGACTTACCGAGTGCGTTGAAAGTAGCCACATGCTCCCACATGTTGTGGGGCTGTTCAGGACGAGGCTGCCACACCAGAGCGTCCACGTCGTGTCTGAGGCAGAGGCAGGGCATCTGGTTCGGGTCGGACTGGACTGTGAACTGGTACTGGTGACTGCCCAGATTCACCTGTAGAGTCGAGACAAGACAGGGCGTATAAAAACATCATAATATACAGCTTTCTGCTTATTCCTGGAGCAAATGAAAGTCAATAAACCTTAAAGGAGTATTCCCGTATTTTCCTGTAAGTCTAGGAATCGCTAAGTTCCTTATATTTACCTTCAAATTACTTTCTTTCCATTCAGCTTTCCCCTTCTGGGGTCACCACAGTAAACCATGAGCCTCCTAGTGTGCAGTAATTTGTATATTGAGTTGGCATTAGTTTTGCCCTTTTGGAGTCAACTGTCTTTATTTATCCAGCCGTGGGAATGGCACAAAGAGTATACTGGCTTGTGAGCTCTTGTGGCTGAATTAGCTAATTTACTACTACTGACACAAGCTTACCTAAGTCATTTATGGTTGCTAATAGGCCAGTACATTTTACACAGTACAGTCTGTCTTAGTAGAGCTTTTATAACTTCATGAACTATTAGTACAATAAGTATATGCTGTTACTTCCTTATTAATACAACATCAGTGATTACTCGTCATTTGTACAGGCTGCTGATTGTGGCTGTGAATCAAAATAAGGGCTAGACTTCAGGAATATTATATTGTAGAAATGACCTCTATAGACCACACATTTACATTGACATGAAGTGTTAAACTTATATTTTCAATTGCCCCATTTACAACAATACACCGTTGTTTGTAGCAAAAGTTACAGAACAAAATACTAATTTGTCCTTTTAAAAGAGCAATGTTTTTTTGACTATTGTGAGTTTGTTTTACAAAATATTAGAGATTCAGCAAAGAAATATTAATTGTTTTATAGGTACCTGTTTATTGTTGCTCTACAGTTGTAAGGAAGATAGCTGGGTGAAAGAAAACATCAACTAAATTGTGAAAACTGTGTATTGATCAATGCTCTATACAAATACCTGGGTTCAGAAATAACACATAATTTGTAAAAGACTGAAATTTAGCCTCTTCATATTGATCTACCTGCTGTTTTCACAACATCTTGAAGTGCGCTGCAATTTGAACCAATTTGAGTTGTGCTTTTTTTTTTATTACCTCAAACAAAACATCACTGCTCTCTCTTTATTGTTGACAACACTCATGCTCTTTTAAGTCAGGTAAGCTTTGAAGCAAAAACAACAAACAATATTTTTCAAATGTTAAAAAACCAAGTCACATATACACAACATATGTCATTTGCTGGTGTTTTCTGATTGGTCATTAAAAGAAAACAACATGCTGCTAAAGTGTAACTATTCAGATGCTTTGATCTGGTTTATGGCTAATATCTTTGCAGTTTTTCAAAGTCACTTTACAACTGCTTTCAACTCCTCAGTCACACTCTGTGGTGGTGAGCTACTTCTCTAATCACAGCTGCCCTGGAGCAAACTGACAGAAGTGTGGCTGACATTTTGTGCCTACGGCCTCGCCGACCACCACCAATCACAGTCAGACTGACACATTGAGACAGGCAAGGTGAGTGAAGTAACTGGGCCCAACATGAAACAAAAACTGCAATCATTACAACTTTCAAACTCAAATGAAAAGGGTCTTAATAGTAGAGGTCAACTGATATGGCTTTTTCTGTGGCTGATGTTGATGTTTAAAAATCAGACCTGATAAGTACTGCCAATTTTCTTAATTTTATGAAAGAAATTAATATAGATATTTGTTTTAGTAATGCTTATTGAGAAAATTAATAAGGCAATCTCACTCAAATTTGCTGTACATGTAGAGCTTGTGGATAGCTACAAAATGCAAAGTTTTAGGTTCTATGCCAGAGAAATGAGCAAAAATCTTTTCATTGCAATTTTGAACCTTTCAGGCCGAGATAAAGCAATTTTGGATGTTTCCTATGAACTGCAGTGTAAGAGCCCAAACTGCTACAAGATGGTTGAGGAAGCTGGGGTCCTTCAGTCATATGGTTGCCTGGACATGTGCCTGACTAAAAATTGTCCCATTGCCAAGTGACAAAAAAAAAAAAAAATCAGCCTACCAGTATAGTGGTCGACCTCAACTTAAATAGGGTCTTCATATTAATTATACATCGTGTTTTTCGGGGACACCGTCAAACTTTAATATATTATTAAAGCTTAATGACTTGTTTTTGTTCTGAAGCCGAGTTTAAAAGATTTTTATAAAAACAAACATTCTTTAAGGCATGAGTCCACACTCATAAGAGATGGAGAACATTTTATTTTTAATTTGAAAGGCTTAGCACCTACTTATGTCGTTTGGGAAAAAAAACATGATATGACCAGAGGTGTGTGTAATATTTGTAAGTTTAATTAATAAAAGATTTTAAAAACAAGTCATTTTAGTCAATAATTGAAAGATATATTGACCAAAGATGTCTGCATTATTCTCAAATATCACAGTTTTACAGAAGTGTTATATACAGTGATATACAGAAGTTAACGATGTAGTGTTTTGGGGCTGAGCACCTACTATATCCTTGCAGGGACATACTGCTGGGTATGAACAAACCCAGAGGTAAAAGTTCAGAGCATTTAGTCCATGAATGTCCTGTCTTTATGGCAGACTATATTCTCAAAAACACCACATGCTCCTCTGCCTTTGCTCCTCTCTCATTACTCCTCTGTTTGAGTGTGAACTGTTACACCACGTCCTGCAGCTGCCAAAGCACTTCTCAGACTGTCACCAATCTTCACCGTCTCTGCATTCTCTTCACGCCCATCTAAACTCTCCCGTACCCCTGTATTCGAGGGCTTCACATGATGACAAGCCTTTTAGCTTTAACTTATCACTCCCCCTCTACTCTAAATCCCATTTACTGCCACTTGGCTTTGACTTCATTCAAACCAGCTTCGATAACAAGTGCAGAGTGAGTAAAAGGACAGAGAAACACTAGAGGGCAATGGATCTGTAAGAGCCAGGCCTTTTATGTATTTGCATCGCCATGCCACTGTGGTGCTGTACTATTCAGGTGTGTCTATTTAAGGGCCAAAGAGAGCGGCCTTAGTGTGGCAAAGTTGAGGCAGTCAGTTTTTGACCGTGGTTTATGTGCAACTAGAGCTGGGCGATTTAGCCTAAAAAAATATCTCAAATTTTTTCACAAAAAATTTGATTTACGATTTAAAAACGATTTTCCCCCCACTTACTTAAAATCAAACTGAAGACAACAAAGAAATTGTCCAAAACAAGTTTAGCTTTATTGCTCTGATTTCCTCTTGAGGTTAAAGTGCAATCAGACAAGTCAAATAGAAGAGAAGGCCCTGTGATTTTATGGGGGATTTTCTTTAAAGTTGCGCTAAAAGTTGCAATTTTTTTTTGTCTATAATTCTTCTTAAAAATATTAGCTAGAACTGTAAAAACAAAATCTGTTTTTAAACATATGTGAGGTGATAATTAATCTAATTAAAAATACCTGTATTTGAACAGGCCAAGTGTACCTACTTTTTAAAATGATATTGCTGTGTTATTAGGCTGTTTTTGGGGCTCCTGCAGCTGATTCTGTTCCTGATTTTGCGTTGATAGTTGCGATCGCAACATCGTGAAATCCTGGAGGGACTGACTTTGCAGCGGGGCGCTGTTTGTGCTCCGTCTGACGCCGCAAACCCGAACCAATTCCACACAACTGACTTTCTTAGGAACAAGTTCTCCCTCCTCGCTGCCATGTTGTTTGTGTTCCTCTAGTGCGGAGGGAGGGCTGGCGGGCCTACCCACTATGAACTATGGGAGCCCAGAGCGACAGTGGTAGACATTTTTTTTTTTTTTTAATCGATTTTTATTTAAACAAGTCGACCTGCCCTACAAATTCGAATTAATCGAAAAAAATCAACTTATCGCTCAGCCCTATGTGCAAGTATTGAAAGTGGCAATAAGCGCTAATAAATGGATTCTTCACAAAACACAGTATTGGGCTCTCTATCATGTTCTGACAGAACACCTTTGAACTTTGTCAGTCTAGTGGCACAGGGCAGCTGGCCTCTATAGGGTTCATGATTTGTAAGGGACAAAAAAAAACTCAATGTTGTCACAAAAATTGCACACAGTTACACCAATCAGGCATAACAGAACGACCACCAGCCTAATATTTAGCTCCATACGCAACAAACTGTAATGCAATGAGTTTTCTGGTTACTTTTCTATAAGAGCTAGTAATTCAGCATTTTGAGTACAGGTCAACCAATATGGATTTTCTATGTCGATTTTTAAAATTCAAGACCGCCAATGGCCGATAAACACTGCTGATTTTTTTAGACCAATATGTAGGGATGATTATCTTAATTTTATCAAAGAAATTAATTTAATAAGTATTATTTAAACAAATGCCTATTAAAACACAAACAAATGTGTTTGAAATGGACAGTGAGAACAGTTAAAGATGAGTTTTTTAAGAAAACCAATAAAGCAATCTCAATCAAGCTTGCTGTGCAGGTAGAGCTTGCGGAGAGCTGCAGAATGCATTTTGATTTTTTGTTCAACAAGGGTCTATGCCAAAGAAATTAACAAAATCATTATAATAGCAGTTTTGAGCTTTTTACTTCGAGATAAAGCAATTTTGGATATTTCCTATGAACTGGGGTGTAACATGCCCAGACTGCTAAAGCTGATTGGGGAAGTTGGGGTCCATCAGTCACATGGTTGCCCAGACATGTGCCTGACCAAAAATCGTCATAAAAATGCAAAAATTGTCCAAGTCGGTCAACCTCTAATTTTGAGCTACAGTAGGTCATCTGTTAGACCTGAGAGCACCCCAAGGGCCAGTCTTTGCTCCCCACCTGCCTCACTGGTTCACCACTGTTCCTTCCTTGGACCAATTTTGATTGATACTGACCGCTGCAGACCGGAAACATCCCACAAGTCATCTATAGCCGTCACAATGTTACTCAAAGCCTTACGTAACCCCCCCCCCCCCCCTTTTTGTTTGGTTCTAACACATCAACTTTGAGGAGAAAATGTCCACTTGCTGCCTTTTATCTCCCACCCACTAACAAGTGCCACGATGAAGACATAATCTAATTATTCATTTCACCTGTCACTGGTCATAATGTTATGCCTGATCAGTGTAAATTGGCTGACAATATTTTTCCACAGAGGCCTTAGGAGAAGATGTTCCATTAAAGCTAAAAGCCGAAGTCCATTGATCAAAATGTTAAGGTTCTCTGCACTGAAGGATTGAGAATCAATCAAGGTAATGACGCAAGCTATGACTCAAAATGCAGATGATTGACTGACGCAACACAATAGATGTGCGTGGCGTCAGATCCTTTTATTTAACAAACCTTGTGAAAACATTTAGGAGATTAGTTTTGGGTAATAGCTTTTCATTCTCTATTAGGCAATCATTATAGCGGTTCGGTGTCCTTCAGGAAGAGAACTGCTTTGAAAATACAACCTCAAATACTTGCACAGGAAAAAATGTTGCGGCAGTGAGGCTGGTTTCGCAAAGCAGCAAAACCTCCCTTTTCATACAAAGTGGGTTGCAGCTGCAAGACTAGAAACTGGCATGTAGCTTAGTATTACATATTTTGCATTATTAGATCTTAGAGGCACTGAGGAAAAAACAGGAGACAGAGCTGGAGGTGGCAGAGCTGAAGATGTTGAGGTTCTCTTTGGGACTGATGAGGATGGATAGGATTAGGACTGAGTACATCAGAGGGACAGCTCATGATGTTTTGGAGATGAAGTCTGAGAAGTCCAGACTGAGATGGTTTGGGCATGTAAAGAGGAGGGATATAAAATATATGTGCAGAAAAATGCTGAGGTTAGTGGCCTAGAGGTTTATAGAGATTTTTAAAGATTTATGAATGTAGTGAATGAGGACATGAAGTTAGTTGGTGTGAGAGAAGAGGATACAGAGGACAGGGTTAGATGGAGGCAGATGATTTACCATTGCAATCACCAAACCAGGATGATGGGTGACATTTATTTTGAATTAGAAAAAAGTTTGGGAAATATATAAAGCATGCACTTTACTACTTTCTACCACAGAGCCATCAGTGACTATAACCTCAGTCCATCCTTTTAATTCAACATTAAAACATCCTAGCATTAGATTTTAATAGATTTTTCATATTCTGATTTATTTTAGTACAGACCGTAATCTTGCCATTGCTGGAGGTTTCTTTATAAATCTCGAGGCATTCATGTTCGCCCAGAAGGTTGTCTGAATGTGAGTTCAAGTGTATTGAAAAATTGTAGAAAGTATTTTCATATATATATCAGAGCCCTGGGTCTATCAGTGAACCTACATATTACAGATAAATGTATTACAGAGAATACAATGGCAAAGGGTTTTATCTGTTCTGATAAGAGACGCCTTTGTAAAGCCTTTACAAAAGCTGCCTTATATTTACAGAAAGTGGACTGGATCTGACCAGCCTAGTACAGAAGATAGAAGTAGCACACAACAATTTTTTTGTTACTTTAAACAACGACAAGTGCATTTTAGGTAACTTTTGCTGAGAGCTAAACTAACTAAAGTTGGTAACTTGGCATCATGCATTTTTTTATACTCTTCATACTTATACAGTCCAGCCTGGTATTAGACGTAGAAATAATTAGACCAAAAATGAGCAACAATACATCAATACAACTAAACTATGGTCAATTCTCAACTTCATCTACAAGTTACTATGAGCTATATCACCAGTTAATCAGCCTGTGTCACCAACAAAACTTTAACAATTTACAAGTACAAGTTAATATGATCCTGTATCTTCAGAACCTACTGTTGTTAAATGACCAGTTCATAGAGGACAGTGGTAATGATAAATATTATCCAGCCAAACAAAAACTGCGCTGTATGATTATGCTTTTATTGTTGCTGTCTGGAAATGTCCAGCCCAATCCTGGTCCTGCTAACCCTTTGCAGTCCTTATCCACTCCTTCAGATTTCAAAAGCAGACATGGTCTTGGTTTTATACATTTAAATGTTAGAAGCCTTGTTCCTAAAATAGATATGATCAAGATCTGGGCACTTACAACCGACACTGATATTATTATTCTCTCTGAAACCTGGCTCAAAAAATCAATACCTGATGAATTCATTTCCATTGATGGCTATAAGCTTTATAGATGTGATCGGGTTGGCAAAGGAGGTGGGGTTGCCATATATGTGAAGTCTAAGTTTATAAGCTCTGTAACTCTGTCAATTACTAAACCTAAACAGTTTGAAATCCTGGCAAACAAAGTTAATATCTCAAAGGACTCTGATATTACAGTAGTTGGATGCTACAGACCGCCATCTGCTCCAAAGCATGCTTTCCAATCTATATCTGATATATTACATAAAATAAATGACTTTGAATTCATTCTTATGGGTGACATGAACTGGAACTGGCTTTCAGGAAACTCAGATTGTTTCAAAGATTTGTTTAATGATCTAAACTTGGTACAACTTATAAATGAACCAACAAGAAAAAAACCCAAAGCGCATTCAACCTTGCTTGATATAATCATAACAAATGCAGTTCATAAATACACCTCAACTGCTGTATTTTGTAATGACGTCAGTGACCATTGTGTAGTTGCTTGTGTAAGAAATACAAACATTTCCAAGGTAAAACCCCATGTCATCTTAAAAAAAACACTTTAAATGTTTTGAACAACAGGCCTTTCTGCATGATCTGTATCATAGTGATCTTAGCAGGGTGTCTTTGATTTCAGATGTTGAAATGGCATGGGATTTTTTTTATTCAATTTTTACTTCCATTGTAAATAAACACGTACCAATCAAAAAGTGTAGGATTAGTGGTAAGGACAATCCCTGGTTCTCAGATAGTGTTTCAGAACTAATTCATTTGAGAAATAAATTATGGGCACAAGCTAGATTCTCCAATTCTTCTGCTGACTGGACTGCATTTAGAACTGCAAGAAACAAGTGTACTTTAATGATTAGAAAATCCAAATCTGAGTTTTATTTGAAGTCACTTAAAGATAACTTAAACAACCCTGTAAAGTTTTGGAAATCAGTTAAATCTTTGTCTGGTGCTCAAGTGACCTCAAATCTCCCAGAACATATCCTTGTGGGTTCAAATGAAATAAAAGACAAAGAGACTATGGTTAGTCAGTTTAATAATCACTTTACTCAGGGTGGATTTATATTTGACCAATCTGTAAATATTTCTGTACCTAGTCCTGCCATTTCAGCAACTGAAAATGAAAATGCAAACTCAGAACTTTTTCATTTAAAACCTATTTCTGTGTCAGAAGTTCATAAAGCTCTGAAAGATATTGATTGCAAAAAGTCTGCAGGCCCAGATAATCTGGATCCTCTTTTATTAAAAGTGTCAGCTGATATTATTGCTGATCCTATTACCCATATTTTTAATCTGAGTCTTCTTTCTAACTCTATTCCTAAAAGTTGGAAAGCAGCATATGTCCTCCCCTTACATAAAGGTGGAGACCCCTCAGATTTGAATAATTATCGTCCGATATCTAAACTCTCAGTTTTGCCTAAGATCCTGGAATCATTTGTAAATTTACAGTTGAAACAATTTTTAGCAAACAAAAACATCTTAAATAATTTTCAGTCAGGTTTTAGAAGTGGTCATAGCACCATCACTGCTGCTACATGTGTGACAAATGATATTATCAGGGCCTTGGACAGAAAACAACAATGTGCTGCATTATTTGTTGATCTTTCCAAGGCGTTTGATTCAGTTGATCATGAACTGTTACTGACCAAATTACGTTCAGTTGGTTTAAGTTCAAAGGCTGTTGCATGGTTCCAAAATTATCTTGTGGCTCGTACTCAATGTGTTTATGTAGAAGGATATAAATCTGAGTTTCTTGAGATAACCAAAGGTGTCCCTCAAGGATCAATCTTGGGGCCCATTCTGTTTTCAATTTTTATAAATGATTTGGGTAAGGACATTCAAGCAAAATTACATTTATACGCTGATGATACAGTGGTTTACACCTATGCTGCCACCATTCCAGGAGCCATACAGGAACTCCAGGCTGCATTTCAGGCATTGCAAAATACATTGTTGAGTTTAAAATTGGTTTTAAATACACAGAAAACAAAGTTTATGGTCTTCTCAAAAACTCGATCACAGCTACTTGAAAATTGCAGAATTGTATCCTTAGATGGGAAATCCATTGAGAGAGTGTGTTCTTACAAGTACTTGGGCATATGGATAGATGATAAGCTCGCCTTTAATGTACATATTACTAATCTAGTCAAAAAGCTTAAAGTAAAGCTTGGCTTTTATTTCAGAAACAAATCCTGTTTCCCATTTAGCGCCAAGAAAAAACTTGTGGAAGCCACTTTTCTGTCTGTGATTGATTATGGTGACATATTATACATGCATGCTGCATCCTCCATCTTACGTCAGGTTGATTCAGTGTACCATGCATCATTACGATTTATTACAAATGCTAAGTCCCTCACTCACCATTGCATTCTCTATGATTTAGTTGGTTGGACATCACTTACAGTTCGTAGACAACAGCACTGGTTTATCTTTATCTATAAAGCAATACTTGGCAAACTCCCACTGTACCTCTGTAACCTCCTCTCTGTGAGCTCTGGGACTTATCAGCTCCGTTCCTCGAAGTGGTTACTTTTTAATGTACCCTGAGTTTCAACTGAGTTAGGAAAAACTGCATTCTCCTATTCAGCACCCTGGGGATGGAATAACCTACAGAAAGACCTTAAACTAGAATCTCTCATCTCCATAAATGAATTTAAAGATTCCATAAAAAATTTGGTAATAAACACATGTGCTTGCTTTTCTTGAGATGTTTTAACATACTGTACTTATTTTATTATGAAAATGTAAAGTACTGTTAATATGTATGTATGTATGCATGCATCTGTTTCTGTGGATTGGCTGCTACCTTGGCCAGGTCTCTCTTGAAAAAGAGATTCTGAATCTCAATGGGTCTTCCTGGTTAAATAAAGGTTAAATAAAAAAAAAAAAAAAAAAAAAAAAAAAAAAAAAAAGCTGACTCAAATAGAATGGTTATGTCTTAATAAGTACTGTGTATAAATAAGATGGTGTATGATTGGTGTATTTATTTACCAAGATATCTGTATTTATGAGACGGTTGTGTGCCCCATTACTTAAGGTAAGTTAAGGTAGACATTAGGCCAAATGTCAACATCCTCTGATAAATGTTTCACATACGTGTGTTTTCTCACACTGTCGACACAGACGGATTATTGAATCGAGGTTATCCTCAAAGGTGTGAGAGCGCAAGCAGGTTCAGACCGAAATCTAAATAATAAACACATGTCAAACACATGGTGATTATGTTGGATAATAACTTGGATAAATATACTGCATTTGATCAAATGATGAATGATTGTGATGTGTCTAAATACAATTTTAACAAATCAGAAAACTGAGGGTAATACTGCATCAAATACAGGACATGCAGTTGCAATCAGAAATATTCAGCCCCCCTAAAGATTTTAAGGATTTATCAATAAAGATTTTTCATGAAGAAAAGAAGATCCTGGGACGTCCTGTAGTGGCCTTCGCAGTCTCCAGATTTAAATCCAACTGAAAATCTTTGGTGACAGCTGTAGCACAGAGGCCATCAAACATCACAGAGCTAGAGGTTTTTGAAAAAGAATACAGAACGGGCAAAGATTCAAGTCCAGAGGTGTCAGAAGCTTGTTAACAATAACCTATAACGTTTGTTAGAAGTTATAAAAGTTAAAAGAAGCTCCACAAAGTCCTGAAGCTACGGGCTGAATAATGCTGTTAAAAAAAAGTCAAGTTTTTTATGTGAACTTCAAAGTCTGCAGTTAAAATAAAATATGCTACAATAAATAGTTCTGCTGCTTAATTGGTTATTTTGTCCTTTATTCTTATTGTCTTTCATTCACAGCATTATAACATTTTTTGAGGTGAGGGGGTTGAACATCTCTGACTGCAGCTGTAGAATAAACTAATGGACCAATGCAATGTTAAAAACAACCAAATGCCTGCTTTTCTAATAATTTTATCAGGATTTATTTTAATTTTTAATCAAATGCACTTTTACCATCTCCAGTTTTATGCGTTCATGATATTTCCACGCTCATATTCAAAACAGTCTGTAATAAGTGTGAATTATCATGGTTAGTTACAGTCTTTCGCTCCCCTCAGTCCATTGGGAGTATTTTTCACCACTCTCTCCTCATCTACTGCACACAGGAGATGGACTGAGCGCCTGAAAGGATCCTTTTAGTGAATTTTCCTCTTTAGACGGTGAAGCACCGGATGTGAGCAAGCGGTGCACAAAAGTAGATGTTTACACAGATGTCTGAGCTGAAAATGCCAACTCGCTCAGGTCTTTGTCACAGCTTCCTCCTTACATTCACAATAAATAAATCGTAAACTTCCACTTCCCGAGAGACTGACCGCAGTACAACATCCAGTGTTACCTTCAAACCAAGGAAAATGAGGATTTCAAGTAGAGATGAAGCAATCTATCGAGAAACCAGAGGTGGAAAAAGTACTACAAAATGTGTACTAAAAGTAAAGTACTGTTATTTCATTCATTCATCTTCTTCTGCTTATTCCCATTAGGGGTCGCGTACACTGGAGCCTATCCCAGTAACTTTGGGCCTTAGACAGGGTACACCCTGGACAGGGGCCATTTAGTCTCAGGGCTGACACAGAGACACACACAGACACACAGGCAGGCAACAATTCACTAGAGGCACACTGTGAATTCAAAATAGTTAAGAGAATACTTACTCATACTACCAATATTACTACTAGTAGTGCCAACTCAACTACTACAATAGCTACTATATTAACTACTACAATAGCTACTACATTAACTACTACCTCTTTTTGTACTGGTACTACTATCACTGCCACTATTACTACAATCAGCTACTATAATTACTAGTATTACCCACTATCAACCACTGAGGTCCTGGTCTCCCTCAGAATTTTTTTTTTTTAATCACAAATGACTTCCTGGTAAAATAATCGTTAAATAAAAAATAAAATTAGAAAGAAATGTAACACGTTTTCCTGTTTTTATGCGTTTGAAAATGTACTCAGTAAAAATATCCAGTTACTTTCCACCACTAAAAATCTCACATCTCTTGTCAACAATATGGAAAATAGGCTTCACACATAATGCAACACCAATCTAACACATCACCAAGACTAAAAAAATAAAGTGTTTTCTTCAAATAAGGAATTTGTGGCTTGTGCTGCCTCTACCATCGAAGCAACAAAACATCAAATTTCTACCAAACCTATATTCTTAGTAATTACAAAACTGACCTTGATTATGATTAATGTTTTTTTTGCCCAGAAGTTAATAGTTTAGACTTCATCTCCAAAACATCTAACATGAGTTGTCCCACTTACTCTGACAAGATGTCTAGCAAGTGGACATTACTATAAAGGGAAAAACATATTTGTAAAGCTGAAACAATATCTTAAATTTTATTTTATATTTTGTTGCAAACCTAGTAATGTTTGCATACAACAAAATTTTAATTCTTAACACATATTGCAGCCTGTGGAAACATTTTCTCGAGCATATTGCCCTGATAAAGCAGAAGCCACAGTGACCACAGATAAAGAGATGAGGTGATACAGGCTGTCATTGTGAGAAACAGCACAAACAGTCCCAGTGTATGACTCATGCTGCTGTCAAAGGAAAACACACAATCTTTTCAAGAGGGACCTGAAGAGACGTGCACTGGAAATGATTAATGTAAAAGACTATATATAACACATGTCTGACTCAACCATTACATATAGTATAGTATAGTATAGACCGGAAGTTAAAGCAAGTTATGAGTTTGTGATTCAACTTTGCTGGTCAGTCCTCTTGAAATAATAGGTCTGGTCAATATATTTACGTACTGCCAACTAATGCAGAGGCTGAAAAAATTCACCTCATTTTAGAGAAATTGCTTTGAGTGGAGTGGAAGTAGCTTTGAAGGGAAAAGATTTCATACCCATTTCACAGGGATAGATTGTTGAGCCGCATAAGCAAGGCCTCTCACAGCACGCCATTGCTGCTGAGGTTGGAATTTCTTTTATGGAACAAAAAAGTCAAGCAGTAGCCCCAAAAAAATGTCACTGGCACTGGGCCGGAGGATCCGATTGGCTGTCCGTCAAGACACGGGACGATCCTTGACCCAAATTAAGGCCATTACTGGTGCTGACTGCAGTCCAATAACCATCAGACGGCATCTGAGAGAAAAGGGCTTTAAAAACAAAAAAATATTCAAAGGCCTCGTCTCTTTCAATGCCACAAAATTGCTTGTTTGGAATTTGCAAACAAAACATGGGGCATTGAAAGGTGAAATAAAGTTTTATTCTCTGAAAAATGTAACCTTGACAGTCCTGATGGCTTCCAACGTTACTAGCATGACAAGGAGATCTCACTGGATATGTTTTCTATGCAGCACAGTGGAGGGGGCGCCATTATGATCTGAGGTACTTTTTACTTAAGTGGAAGCTTCAGGTTGTGCAGGAGTCAAATGGCGGCTGGCTCTGTGGAGATGTTGCAGCGGGCATCCTTCATGACTGATAGCCCTCATCTGTGTAGTAATGACTGGGTTTTTCAACAGGACAATGCTGACAAGCTCGGATTAAAATACAGTATGACAATGTCTTTCATATTGAATGTTATAATAACATTACAAATAAAGAACATTAGTGTCTACTGAAAATTAAAGAGATCAGCAACATTGAACCTGACTTGTTTACCAACTAATCAATAATGTGTTCTCTTTGTGCTGGTCGTGGATAAATGGATATACAGTACGTAGTTGCTTCAGGAAAGGGCATCTGGGTTAAAACCTATGCCAAATCAATATACTATTCACTGCATACTAGAAGTTAGCTGATTTGCTGTGGAGACCGTATAAGGAATAAAACTAAAGAAAAGAAGAGGATTAACATATAAATGGCAAGGCACTCAAACACACCACAGTCGGGTCATTCGAGAAATACATGAGCAAAACAATAAGCCTTCAAGGAAAATCTATACATAACCTCCACATCTATGAATACAATACTGCAGAGTATCACTTGGACAAACACACGTGGCCCCCTCACTGTCTTTCAAAAGACTTGGGTCCTGCTTATTTAAGGGCAGCAGCAGCTTGTCTGTATTATCCACTGAGTAAATGGAGAAACATTAAAGCCCTTTTATTCGTTCCAGTTCAGAGCAGAAACACTGTACCTTATACAAAATACTCATTACGATCCTTTCATTAAAATCAAAGGGCGACTGCGTATTCACGGTGAGTAATTCGGAGGCATAAACACTGAAATTATTTTGTGAACATGAAACGGACACTGGCAGAAAGCAGCAGTAATGGATCTGAACTCTGTGTCATCAAATGAATGGGCTTTTGCTCTTTCTCATCGGACGGACTTGAGACACACTCACATTTCTCCCTCAGTCCAAAGAAAATAATTCATAATATTCATGACAGTGGTCTAAAATGTTTACTTGTAGAAGAGAGAGCTTGGGTAATCAGAAATGTTTACAAGATACAAAATATTATAGAGAGTAAAACGTAGCAAGCTAAGAGAAGTAGAGAAGAAAAGTTAGAGCAACAGACAATCTGTTTTCCTCAAGTCTTTTCGTGTGAGCTAATGGCACCTTTATGACCCAAAACGCAAATACTGAGAGACATGTTTTCTTCAGGTGGTACATTTTAGGGAATCACTATTTATTAACAATATTAATATACAAGTCAGATGTAGAAAACTGTACAGTAATATACAAAACCTTGTGATACTTTTAGCTGCTAGTACTTTAATAAATACAGATTTTTGTTAGGAAAATTTCAGGTAAGGTCAGTAATGGGTCAAGGACAAAATGATTACTTTTAGTGTGGCTTTTGGTTAGCCAACAAAAACATTAGCTTTTTTTTTTTGAGACACTTCTGACTTATACTGCCCCATTTGAAGTTGAAGCGTGAATGTGTGCTGTTTTTATAAAGGCAAAGTCAAATGAAGTTATGACAAGTTAAGGTTAATTTGTTTTCCTGCAGAGAAATCTATTCTGACAAATTTCTGCATCTAATTACCCCAACAAACTGAAAGAAAATCCATGTCATTGATATGTTTTATTACATCCAAAATATGAATTAATGTTATGATTTTTAAAACAGTATGTATTTTTAAAACAACCTCATACACAGTAGATAATACAACACAAAGCATCCTTTATGAAATGGAGTACCACAGGGCTCAATCTTCAGTCCCCATCTATTTATCTTTCACTCATTCATCTTATTCCGCTTATTCCCATTAGGGGTCGCGGTTGACTGGAGCCTGTCCCAGTAACTTTGGGCCTTAGGTGGGGTACACCCTGGACAGGGGCCAGCTTGTCACAACCATTCACTCTCACATTCATTCTCTAGGGGCAATTTAGAGTCACCAATTCACCAAACACATGCATGTCTTTGGATGGTGGGAGGAAGCTGGAGAGAACCCACAGTAACAGGGAGGACATGCAGACTTCACCCAGAAAGTCTGTGTGTTGGCCGGATGCTGGGAGGAGAGAACACTAACCGCTCTGCCACCGTGCCCTCCAATTTATCCCTCTATCTATTTTATAGCCATACTTTATTTTAACACCAGCACTAATTTCAAGTTTTATGGAAATTCTTTCAGTAGAAAAATCTTGTATTATTTAAATTGTATTTTGAGCAAAAAGCTTTGAATGGCCTTGGCCTCCCCGAACTCCTCCCAGACCAGAGTTTTTGCCTCCACAACCGCCCAGGCAGAGGCACGCTTGGCCTGCCGGTACCCGTCGGCTGCCTCAGGAGTCTCACGAGCCAGCCAAGCTCGGTAGGACTCCTTCTTCAGCCTGATGGCATCCCTTACTTCTGGTGTCCACCACCGGGTTCGGGAGTTGCTGCCACGACAGGCACCAGAGACCTTATGGGCACAGCTCCGAACAGCCGCGTCAACAATAGAGGTAGAGAATATGGTCCACTCGGACTCCGTGTCTCCAACCTCCCTCGGGATCTGGCTGAAGCTCTCCCAGAGGTGGGAGTTGAAGACCCCTCTGACAGGAGGCTCAGCCAGACGTTCCCAACAGACTCTTACAATGCCTGCCAAGTCTGTGCGGCCTCCTCCTCTGCCAGTGGCTTCAACTCACCACCAGGTGGTGATCAGTTGACAGCTCTGCCCCCCTTTTCACCTGAGTGTCCAAAACACACGGCCGAAGGTCAGATGACACGACTACAAAGTCAATCATCGGCCTCTGGCCTAGGGTGTCCTGGTGCTGGACCAGAGTGGTGGAGAGTCCAACCCCTCTCAAGCAGCTGGGTTTCAGAGCCCAAGCTGTGCGTGGAGGTGAGCCCGACTACATCTAGCCAGTACCGCTCAACCTCCCGCACAAGCTCAGGCTCCTTCCCTCCCAGTGAGGTGACATTCCATGTCCCAATGGCTAGATTCTGTGTCCATGGGTTGGGCCGTCGAGGTAACCGCTTTTGACTGTCGCCCAGAGCACACAGCACCGGCCCCTCATGGTCCTTCCTGCGGGTGGTGTGCCTATGGGAAGGTGGTCCCACATAGCCTTTTCGGCCTGGGCCATGGGAGGAGACCTGGCCACAAGGAGCTTGCTTGCGAGCCCCAACCCCAGGCCTGGCTCTAGGGTGGGGCCCCAGTGACGCCAATTCGGGCGACGTAACGGACCTTGTTGTGGTTATCATCATAGTGGGCTTCTGAACCGCTCTTAGTATGGCTCGTCACCTAGGACCCGTTTGCCATGGGAGACCCTACCAGGGGCATTAAGCCCCAGACAACATAGCTCCTAGGATCACTTGAGCTCTCAAACCCCTCCACCACGAAAAAGTGTAGGTTCAAGGAGGGGCTTTGAATACACAGCTTTGAACCTCAAACCTCGGATACAGGAGGAACAATGATTAAGTATCTCGGGGTCTTGTTCACGAGTGAGGGAAGGATGGAACATGAGATTGACAGAGCGTGCAGCGTCTGGAGTAATGCGGTCATTGTATTGGCCTGTTGTGGTGAAGAAGGAGCTGAGCCGTAAGGCGGAGCTCTCGATTTACTGGTCGATCTACGTTCCTACTCTCACCTATGGGTGAGAACTTTGGGTCATGACCGAAAGGACAAAGTCCCAGATACAAGCGGCCAAAATGAGTTTCCTCCGCAGGGTGGCTGGGTGCTCCCTTAGAGATAGGGTGAAGAGCACAGTTACCCGGGAGGGGCTCGGAGTAGAGCCGCTGTTCCTCCACCTTGAGAGGAGCCGGCTGAGGTGGCTTGGGCATCTGTTCTGGATGCCTCCTGGTTGCCTTCCTGGGGAGGTGTTCCAGGCATGTCCATCCGGGAGGAGGCCCCGGGGGAAGACCTAGGACGCGCTGGAGGGACTATGTCTCTCGGCTGGCCTGGGAACGCCTTGGGGTGTGGAGGAAGTGTCTGTGGTGAGGGAATTCTGGGCATCTCTGCTTAGTCTGCTACCCGCGACCTGGCCCCGGATAATGCTGAAGAAGATGGATGGATGGATGGCTTTGAATACATTTAATTACCAGAATACAAACCATGTAAAGAACAAGGCTGAATATTTGTTGACTCGAGGTTTCCCAAGAAAAAAAAAACAGCTGCTAATCTTCAAAAATTAAAAGTGAGCTCCCTTTGTTAAACATGGATTACAGACTGAAATTAGCTCATCTCCTCTCTGAATAATTTTGAAGTCAAGTTTCCTCAGTTCCCCATTTCAAATGTGCCTCTACCTTTTATCATAGATAAAGCAAAGATACCGGGATATTTAAATGAATAATTTAATATTCTCTATAGGTCTTGCATGCTTTGTGGTAACAGCTGATAACATTTGATATTTTATGCGGCATCCATTTCGACCTTTTCCTTGAGACGCTAAAGTTATTTCCAGCTGCAACCCACACAAAGCAGAGCCATGGTACGAGGCCATTTTGACTTGCAACCCTTGGATATTGAATTTTGCAGCAGTTGCTCCATCCCTCACAACATAGCACTTGAAATTCAACATACAAACTTTGAAGGGAATTTCAATTTAGTGAAGAGTTGCAAAAGGAAAATTGTGTTTTAGGAGTAGCTGGACAAAACGCTGTATCTCAAATGTGATGTTTTTGCAATATCACCATGTCTCTGAAGACTCCCTGTTGCAAAATCACACCAGTTGAGACCATATTCAAATACAACAGTTATGATCCATGTTCTTTGGAAACACAACAAAGGAAGTGCAAACTGATTCATTCTGAATAAAATGTGACTTAATTTAGTCCCACTGTACTCAGACTGACTTCTAACCTGTGGCAGCTCTCTGAACCTGCAGGTGTTACGTTTCATCTTCCTGAATTCATTATTACAAGAGCCACAAGGAAGTGAGATTTAAATCAGGTGTCTGCAAAATCCTCCTTCTTCAAACCTTGATTTACATGCACATAACAGACACATAATCTAATGTGTCTTCCTAGATCCACATTAGACTGATTCCAGAGGTGGGTAGTAATGAGTTAAATTTACTCTGTTGCATTTACTTGAGTAACTTTTGGAAAATATCGTACTCCAAGCAGTGGTTTTATGGCAAAAACTGTTTTACTTTGACTTAAGTAATATTATTCTGAAATAACAATACTCCCACCTTTGACTGGTTCTCAATTTCATTATGATGATGTGCAAGCACTGCAACCACAGACTGTACGCGGGCTTAAGTAATCAATAAGTTCGCTTTAATAGGAATGACCTGCCCCATTGGCTAACCTACACCATTTATAGACACTGAATGAATGGTTGCTGATAATACAGAGAAAGTGCCTATACTGCGGCATAAAAAACCCTGACCCAAATTAGGAGAAGGGAAGCAAAGGGATACTCAGATAAACATGGGGAATTGTGATGCAATGATGTGAATGTTGAGTAATTAGACATTTGAGGTAATCTCTAAACTTCGATTTGATGTAATGTCTAATATTTGTGGAGGTAATTGGTCCAGTTTTACTTTTTATAAGAGATGCTGTGATGATGTTGGTGTTTGTCAGCACCATACTGAAAATGTAACATTAAAGACATCTTGAACAAATACTGTGTGTCAGTGGTGGTCAGGTGAAGCATTTGAAACATAAGCACACTTGTTGAACTTGATTGAATAAGGCAAACATTGTAAATACCAGATCCCAAGGTGAAGAGCAGAGAGGCGTTACTCACCACCTGAGTGGGCTTCAGTGTCTCTCCATCAAAGTGGATGAGGCTGAAGCTGTCATCGGGGAAGCCATCGCAATCCTCCAGCTCCTGAGAGTTACAGGGCGGCTTGTCTCCATCAGGGTTCGCGATCTGGCAGACAAACAGAGACACACACACACAGGGTTAAATCTGCATTCATTAACATGTTAAAAGGCTTAGTTTACGCAGGTCTAAAAGTGGGCCCACATGATATTAATGAAGTGACGGTGAGAGGCAGAGGCTAAAAATAAAGCCAGACAGAAGAAGGATCAAAGAGGCCATTGTGACGAGGTGAAGATGACGCAAACAGGGCCCACAGGAAACAGGACGTGCTAAACTATAAGACTGCAGACTTTAAAAGGGTCTATTGGGACAACTTAGGAGAAAACAAACAAGTGAAGTGCATAGTCTGACTTAACTCAAACACAATGTTTATTATTTATTACTCCAGTTTAATGAAAAATTGATTTAGGGCTGACCTCAAGTCAATATTTGCTCAGTTATACATTTCCACAATTCACGTACAATGTTTGTAAAAACTCAATTATTTAAACAGGGACATGTTGTTTAAAGTCAAATTACTACCTATTCATACACTGGATATCATTAAAAAGCCTCCTTTCTATCAGCTTTGTTAAATAAATTAAGCCTTCTGGGTGAAAAAAGTTACATCTAAGGAGGAGCTTTAGATGTTTATTAATCCTCCATTTTGAATTCATTTTTCATTCATTTGGTCCCCAAGGCTTGAAATGCATAACGCAAGACTTAAAAGTACATTTACTTTATTTAATCTCTTACAATAAATTATAGTTTTGGGCACTAGGTTTGGCATTCTCCAGTTGGGGAAAACATCAGTATTGTCACAATGTACCAGCCACAGACAATGTAGCCCATGTTTTCTGTCCATTTAAAGTGTGTCTCACCATGTCTTCTGAGGTGAGGTGGGTGAGTCTCTCGTGGATCAGAGCAGTTTGTTCATCGCTCAGCACTAACTCTCCTCTGCGATCGCCCATCACCAGCTCCGGCCACAGCGGCCCCTCACTACGCTTCTGCAACATCACCTCCAGACTTCAATCAGAAAAGAAAACACATTGATTAATAAGTGTAAACTTTGATAATAATTTAACAAGAACTTAATATATTATCAAGGCTTTAATATAGAGTTGATTGGTCTCCACACATTTATTTAAAGGGGCATTTTTTTTAATGTTGGCTATGTCTGCTTTACAAAGCAAAACAGAAAAGGTGAGCAAAATAAAATGACAATAAATACTGGCAAAGCTTTTGCACAATGTTTAATGTGACAGAGATAAGGCGTGATCAATAAGGCTGAACTCAGAGCAAGAGGTTTAGGGTAAGCGCCAACTTTAGGTTTGATGTAATGTATTTTGTGGTGGTCAGTGCTCAATGGAAATCGATCTCTTTCACATAAGCCTCTAGAAGATAAATATATTTATAGTCACCTAACACTTTAACAGCAATGCCTTAATATATTAGAACAATTCCATTCATATTTCACTATTATTCCTTTAAAAATGAAGTCAGGTACAGT